>JAFEMH010001922.1:267500-401484 GCA_022495995.1 Adenophora triphylla var. japonica
ATTTGGTTGTCCTTAAACTACGTCGTTTTACAAAGATTAAAAATTAAAACAAATGACTAAAGGTTAAATTTCACTTGACCTTTCTTTATATTGCGATGATATAATACATTTTTAATTTTCATATTAGGGCAACTCCAACAATGGTATTAGCTAGATAGGGATCAAATTCAAAATTTGATCCCTACTTATCACTATTCATAGTATCGAAAATTTTATCTCCAACAATAGGTATCAAATTCATGGTATCAAAGTATATTTTAATATTTGTTAAGTTTATTAATGTTTTCAACATTATCAATTAATTTAAACTATGACTATGACTATGCTTTAATTAATTATTTTTTAATTAAAAAATATAATCATTATTTTATTATTATATAAAAAGTCAAATAAATTTGTCAAAATCTTACAAAAAACTAGTTTTTTTTCGTAATATAAGAAAAAAAATAGTTTTAAAGCACTAAATCTAACTAATATGAGTGATGAACTGTTCTGAAAACTAATTTTTTATAACATTTTGAAAAAAACTAGTTTTTCACAAGAGTTACTCAATAAATTTAAAATTAATATTAAAATAATTATTTTATATATAATTTATTTTTTAATTTCGGATATTTATATACTCCCTCCGTCCCACCTTAGGGTAGACTTCTTTCCTTTTTCGTCCGTCCCACCTTAGTGTAGACTGGCAAAATTAGAAAGTTTTTTATTATTTTTTATTTTCCCTACCCCACCCACTCATTCTCTCTCTTCATTTTCCACCATACAATTTATTCAACCAACCTACTATTCACTCCACTCATTCTCTCTCTTCATTTTCTACCACACATTTTCATTATTTTAATAATATTCCTTAGTTATTGTGCCCACCACCTTAGTCTACACTAAGGTGGGACGGAGGGAGTATATTACAAAATTAACATTTATTTTGAAATGATTATTTTTTAATTTGAACATTTAATGAAAAAGAGAAGAAGTAATTGAGTTTTTAAAAATTTGGTGTAGTATTAGTAAAGAGTCGTTCTTGTGTAAAACAAGTTCTAGGATAAGCTATCCTAGAACCTGTTTTGCGTAAGTGTCTTATCTGTTATTATAAAGTGTCTCTTACAAAATTAGAAAGTGACTGTTCTAAAACAACATTAATAAAACATTTAAATCGATTGTAATGTTAAATAATAACGGTGATATTGTTGAAAATAATGCATGTTGTAGTGTTAAAAAATGTCTGTTGTAGTATTGAAAAGTACCTCTTGTAGTAATGAAAAATGCCTGTTGTAATATTGAAAAGTGTCAAGTGAATTAAAAAATACATGCCTGTTGTAGTGTCAAAAAGTGCCTTTTGTAGTATTGAAAACTGCCTTCTACAGTATCAAAAAATGCCTGTTGTAATATTGAAAAATATCAAGTGAATTAAAAAGCACATGCCTGTTGTAGTATCAAAAAGTGCCTTTTGTAGTGTTGAAAACTGCCTTCTACAGTATCAAAAAATGTCTGGTGATTTTTCGTAAGTTTCAAGTGAGTTAAAAAATACATGCCTGTTGTAGCGTTGGAAAGTGCCTCTTGTAATATTCAAAAACTGCCTTATACATTGTCAAAATGTGTCGATGCGTTTTTTGTAAGTTCCAGTTATTTATAAAAATGCCACCGCACACATTTTTAAACACGTTCTACGCTCAGCGAGCATAAAACACGTTTCATCTAAGATTTTGTGATTAGTAACGATAGCATATTTACTACCTTTACTAATAGTACACCGAATTTTGCTGTCAAAATTTTTCATTGTTGGAGTTGCTCTTAATTTTTTTACCTAAATTCTCGACCCCATAAGCAACTAGGCATCTAGTCCGACTCCGATCACATCACATGTAGTGGGAGATTTAATTGATCAGAATGACCGTACAGTTTCCATGGCGCGGCTCACGTGGTACTCATCCATCGATGATCGACCGTTCGAAGTTTTAATTGTTACGTCAAAGGTTGATGAGAGAGAAAATAGAAAGAGAAAGAGAAACCACACAGTCGCAGGGTGGGTAAAGAAGAGGAAGATTTTACCATTAAAGTGCAATGTCTGAAGCTGTTGAAAACCAAAACAGAGAGGTTTGTGCCCTCAATTTCCTTCTTCTTCTATATTGTTCAGTGTTTCATAATAGGTTTTTTTGGTTGAGCTTTTGAGGCTGTGTGGGTGTGAATATATACCCCTCCGTCCCAATTGAAACTACACTGCACATTTTGCGCCTAAAAGGATGTTCCTATTGAAACTACACATTTTCTATTATAATATTCCCTTCGTCCGAAAACTTTATTCTTTGACTATAATTTTATGAAAATTTTGATATCTCTATGCAATTTTTTTAATAAAAATTGTTACTGTTCCACCATTAGGAATAATTTCAATAATAATTTTTAAAATTGTCTAAAGATATCTACATTTGTATAATTTATGGTCAAAATTTGATTGAGTTGAAAAGTTAAAGTCGGACAAAATGTGGGAAGGAGGGAGTACTTCTTTATTCAATATTCAATGGACCTACTTTCACACTCACATCAACTTTTCATCAAGTATAATTGATTACTAAACTACTATGAATAGAAGAGGATTTACTGTCTAATAATAAGTGTTATCGCTTTTCTTTTTTGGTCCGTCTCAAAATACTGAGTGTATTGCTTTTCTTTTTGATCCGTCTCAAAATAAGTGCTCCATTCAATAAGAAAATAATTTTAGTAAAATACTTTTATACGGATCATGCGAGGATTGGTTTCTGGGGTTAGGTTATGCAGTAACACTTTTAGTGAAGCGTAGTGGTGAGGGATTATTGGTGTGTGTTGAAAGAGAAGAGGTTCAGTTCAACCTTGGCACAAACTCAAGGAGATCTAAACAGACTTTTCATGGAAAATTTAACTTGTAAACACTAATTAAATCTAGATTATTGCTCAATCATTTCGGGATAGGGAGTATTAAATTTGTCCGAGGGGCCAACTGTTGAGGAGGAGGAAACGCATTTCATAATGGTGTGTTATTCTATCCCACATCGTTTATATACTAAAGTGCTGGGAATTGGAGCCTGTATAAAGTAAGTAGTCATTGGAGTGGGAAAACCGGAAAAGCATGCAGCCACGCGTTGAGCACAAAGCGAACTATTCTTTCGCCTTTTACTAAAGAATACCGTGTGCTCGCCGCATTAAGTGGCATACGCCTATTTTTGGAGAGGTCTTTCCGTTAAGGGAAGCCCTCAACCCAGTCTAGTGTAAAATTCTCTCTTTTTGTCTCTGTTTTACAAATGGATATCCTCATTTACTTGTAATTCAAAAGTCACATCTTCTATAAAAGCATGTTATTTATTTATTTTTTTTCTTTTTCGGATGAATTTAATCATTGTTTTTCTGTTGCATGACTTGATAACTTGGTTATGAGAAGCCATTTTGAAAGCGAAACCAATCAAGGGAAGGGAGGGGCTTTTCTGGAGGTTAAACTTCTAGAGCTTAGGCTGCTGACTCTGAGCTTTGTTATGCTAAAACGATTCCCTCTGTCCCAAAATGAATATCCAAAAAAAATTCAATTTTGCTCTTGATCAAAAGCAAATCTGAAAAAAGAATTGGACATTCATCTTGAGATGGACTGGCGGAGGGAGTACTAACTCATAGGAATTATGTGTGAGCATTACTCTACACATTAATTAAACTTTTCCAATATGATCTGCATAAATCTATTTACTTGAGCATAATTCATGGTGAACCATTCATAGAGAACTTTGAGATTGTCAAGAAACTGTTTGACCAACAATTAATCTGGAAATTGACATTGTTAACCCACAATGTTGGAAACCTCCAGATTAAGAATCCAAACGTGGAACCTGTCAAAACTCGTGGAAGAGCAAAACGAGATGATGAGGATGATGAATATTGGCCACTTTCAGGGAAGCCATACTTCCACTTGATCATTTCAAAATCACACGTCAAGAATCCATATCAATTGGTAAGAACTACCAAAACCTTGATTATCTTTTAGTTTCAGATAAATCACCACGAAAATTGTATCATCATTTCATTATCAATGATAAGCCTGACAATATAATTATTCTTTACCGTATATAAAACTTCTGTTTCATTTGACTTGATAGGTTGAAATTGATATAGTTGGGCCTACATTTACTCCCCCTAGTCCAAAATAACTATTGGCTTTTTACCATTTTTTTCTTGTCCAAATAAATGTCCTTTTTCGGTTCTTTGCATTATTAACAAGGGTACATTTGGTATTTTCTTTGTTGGAAAGTCAAAAAGCAACAACTATTTTGGACCGGACCGGACCGGAAGGAGTAATTAGAGGAACCCATTACGCGCTATATATAGCTTGATCTGATTTATACTTGTTTCGCTTTTAGAACATTCCTGTAAGACTGCATCAAGTGCTTCCTTCTGTGGTCATCCCAGTAGTTCTCAACTTTTGTGGAAAAACTTGGAATTTGATGTACCTTGGTGATAGAACCCGAAAAAGGTTTGACGCAAGCTGGAAAGAATTTGCTGTTGACAATGATTTGAAGGTTGGGGATGCCTGCGTATTTGAACTCGCAGAATGCCATAGAACAAAACTTATTTTCAAAGTTCAAATTCTCCGGGGAGACTTTCCTGCTGCATTGTTGGCCAAAGCAAAAGGTCTGACTCTGGATGCTCCTATAACTTTAGATTAGTATGATCACTAGTCGTGCAAAGTAGTAGCAGAAGACTAATTTTTGTCATGCTCCCTCCGTCCCATTTTAAAAATCAAAGTTAAAGGAAAATTTGTCAACTTTCTTTTGCACTTTGACTAAAAACTTACAGAAAATTTGATTATCCCAATGAAAAACTTATTTTTTTTTGAGAGTATTCTTGATGAAGAACATATAACATTTTTTAGATTTTCATTTGGATAATCAATTTTTCTTTCTGTAAGTTTTTGATCAAAGTGCAAGAAGTTTTTGGTTAAAGTGCAAGAAAGTTAACAAAATTTTCTTTGACTTTGAACTTTAAGATGTGACGGAGAGAGTGTATACTTTTGGAACTGATTAAATCAGGACTAGTTTATGTTGAACGGATATCCATTGACGGCATAAAATGGATTTTTTTATGCATCAAGTTGTGTACTTTCTTCAGCATTTGTGGTACCTAGTTTTTGTACTACTATGAAATCGTCCAAATTTTAGATTGTGAACTTTCAAGGCTTTATTGTATGCCAACTCTCTCATCCAACCTTGTATAAATTAGGCTAATATTTTTGGAATATTTCCAGGGTTTATTATGTGACCCCTACATTTGTAGGGCATGTTTTATTTGACACTCTCTCTGTCTCATTATATTTTGGTCATATTTTCATTTTTATTTGTCTCATTTTATTTGGTCACTTATAAATCCGATGCAAATTTATATCATATTTTTCTATTATACCCTTATTTATGTTTTACATTTAGTTACTCAATTAAACATGCACGAATTCTTGTCGTAATTAAAGAAGGGTATAACTGAAAATATAAAAATTAAACGACATATTTGTTAAGATTTTTTAAACTATGTAATTTTGTTTTATGGCCAAGCGGGCGGGGAAGTATTATAGTTTGAAGCTGTAATAGTTGGGGCTATCAATGATGCACGGTATATAGCGTGGGTATGCGCACTCGGTTAGCATTTTCATTTCAGGCTCTGGGATTTTGAACTGCTCGACTCGAGCTCCAAAATTAAATTGGTAAAATGGAATTTTTTCTCAAATAATCCTTTTTTACTTTTTTATTTACCAAAATGACTCACTGTTCAAACTATTGCCCAGAATGTCCATTTTTTTGAAAATCGCTACACCGTGTAGCGAGTTTGACTTGGGTCTGGTCAAAACTCGCTACACCGTGTAGCGAGTTTAGGGTAATTAAATTTAGCCGTTTGGAAATTAATTAGGGCATTTAATTAACCTAAACTCGCTACACCGTGTAGCGAGTTTGGCCAAACCTAATTAAACTCGCTACACGGTGTAGCGAGTTTGATTTGGTAAATAAAAAAAGTAAAAAAGGATTATTTGAGAAAATGGTCATTCTGGGTAATAGTTTGAACAGTGAGTTATTTTGGTAAATAAAAAAGTAAAAAAGGATTATTTGAGAAAAAATTCGGTAAAATGTTAAATTTATTTTTGAAATATTAAATAATCGAACTTTAAAAAAAATAAAAAATAATCATCATCTATATTTAAAAAAAATAAAAAATTAAAGAAATTTAATATAATTAAAACATTTTCTTGGAAACATTCATATATTATTTTGGAAGCATTAATATACTAGAACTATAACAACATATTTTTTAAAGCAATATATTTATGCATATTTTATCTATATTTTTAATATATAAAAATTTAAAACTGAATAAAAACATTATTACCTTATTTATTACTCATTCATCCCAAAATAAATGTCCGAAATTTTATAAATTTGTTGCTGATCAATAGCAAATTTAAAAATATTTCGGATATTATTTTGAACTGGAGGGTGCATTACAAGAACGACGAAACTTTTCACAAATAATTCAATTTTAAAAATTTAAATTCCATAATAACCCACATTTGAAACTATTTGTCAAAATGATCAAATTTTTGGAACTCGCTACACGGTGTAGCGAGTTTATAATTTTGTCCGGTTAAACTCGCTACATGGTATAACGAGTTTAAATTTGCTCAATTTTATTTTAATATTTATGCTATTAAAAAAAAAAAAAACTAAAATTCCAAAATAACCCACATTTGAAACTATTTGCAAAAATAACCAAATTTTTGGAACAGTAAATAGTTGTTTGGATAATAAATACTTTTTAAGCCCTTGTACTAATAGATATATCACTTGACCCCCTTACTGGGTTTTTCGCCAAAATTAACCCATGTACTATCAATATTTACTAAAATAAACCTAGAAAAACATCTAAGTTACTCTTATTACTGGACTGAGTTTAAAGAAAGAAAATATAATTAAAATTACGTGCTGAGAGATGTCGGATTGACATTATTTTTATAAATTAACTTTATAGTAGTTTCACAAAGGATCCGTGGCGCAATGGTAGCGCGTCTGACTCCAGATCAGAAGGTTGCGTGTTCGATTCACGTCGGGTTCAATTTTTTTATTTTTTTTTAATTTCAAACACGAATAATCAATATTATCTCTACTATATGTAATGTAATCTGTATCACCATTCATTTATTTATACATATATGAGCTCAAAGAGACAAACAGAATCTTGCTTAAGCAGCGTAACAGAGAATGATCCTTAGGGAACCATCTCTCAGTTATCTTCAGACTTAAATCTCACGGAACGGAAAGAGAATAGAGAATGATCCTTAGGATAATGCATTTTTGAGCTTTCTTGAAACCTCAAAGACATGATAAAACCACCACTCTTATTTTGCATTCTGAACTACACCTTTGAGAACTTATTCTTCAAGTCTTTTATCTTTTTCATTTAGCAATCGCAATTAAGTTTCTGACGACAAGTATGTCTTGCCTTGAGTAAAGAAAGACATCTTTGCATAAGTAGTATAGTATTGAAGCTCTTAAAGATACGAGGTAAGTTGGAGGCAATGATATCTATGCACTTGTATCTACATAAACTTATGCAAAGATCTATTTATACAACTCTGCATCATGATTCTTGTTTTCGTCTAGCAGTTGAGGAGATTGAGTAGGGTAATTCTAGTTTTTATTAAATGCCTATAAATACATTCTAATCCTTCTAGCTTGAACATCTTCAAGGCTCAGCTCCATTTGTGCAAGCTCCTTAATTTCTTTGCAAGCTCGACATCTACCTTTCCGGCTAGACTTTCTTCTGATGATTGCTTTGTTATTTGACCCACCATTTTTGAGATCAGAGACCACTTGTTTGAGTTCTTTTGGGAGCTTGACCCGAGAATGAAGCACAACAAGGATTCAAGCACCCTTAAGGTAACTGACTCCATCTCTCTTAAAGGTGTTTCTTGAATTTTCTTGACGAATGAACTTTTCAAGATTCTCAAACCTTTAACAATAGCCATCTTTACTGCATTCCTCTTGGATTGGAATTCTTGTATCGCACACGAGATCTCAATATTATCTCTTCTTTTGCTGCATAAAGCTGATTGAAGATGTTGTGCGGACTCTCTTGTCATCAACAAGGCATCTTTAGCAGTGCTACACAACTCCAAAAGTCTAAGTAGCTCATCTAAAAGCTCGATCATTCACTCCATTATGTTGGACTTCTTTAAGCTTATTGTCAAAAGAGCTATATATACAAATAGTTGAGACCATTTATTTGTTCACTTATTGATGTTGATGATGTGGTGGCTTCAAGATCATCAAATTCTGTAATTTGGGTTGATCTAGATGGCAAGCTAACAGATCGAGCATGGAAGTGGGGTTTTGAGATTGAATTTTATCAACCAGAGACAGAGTGAAGTAAATGAATATAAAGAAAATCTGTTTAGATATTTTGCCTTCATCTTGTTTATGAGAATATATATGGCGAAGCAAGGGAGACATGAAGCATCTTCACACGTTGAAGATGCAATATAAGCTGTGGTTACGCAATGTGTCTCTGATGCTACCAAGAAATTGTGGTTGCACAGGAACTGAAATGGATGGGATACACCGGCTGCCTCCTCCCTTGGTTGGTCACCTACACACAAGAATACACGTGAGCTAGGCCGGGGGTGACTCCGGCGAACCCCCTCCGGCGTGAGAGTAAGGTTAGATGCTCAAGGCACATGGAGGGACACTTGTCAATCATCTAAGAAGGTCCCCAACCAACCCCAATTTAGTGGGATTTCACTATTCACCTTGTCACATCAATCACCCATCACAAGCGGTTTAGGGTTAGGGGCGCAGGCGCCAACCAGAGCGAGCCCCCAGGATCTCATTAGTACTCATGTCGGCACGGCGACAACCAAGGCGAAGTGGACGACCTTCTAAATGTCGCCCTAAACCTAATATCCTATGGGAAATGGATCCCCCATGTAGTCATAATGAGTGGTCGCCATTCTATCATGCTTCTCGCATGCCCTTACCATGCGAGTGGTTGTACTCTCACGCGCCTTCTTCTTATTGTCGCTCCTTATCCCGCGTAGCCCAGGCCTTGGTGTCGCTCTGTTGCTAAAGTATCTTGCATGGCCTTGGTCCGGTGGGCTCGGCCTATGCCCAACTATTGGGCCTAATCTCTAGTGGCCAGGCCCAATTCATTTTCCATAATCACATCAGAAGCCCCCAAGTTCGAGCCTTGGACTATTCATGGTCCAGGCTAGAACTTTCACAGTTGCCCCAATGTTTCTCGCAGTTTAGTGCCCGCTTTGGCGAGGATCGGGACTCAGCTGCCACCTGCAATACACGTGTCACCTCAGGGTTACGTTGGTCAGTTTGGCATCCGTACACCTCCCTTGGAATTCGAGCCGTCTTTTCCAATTAATACCCTCAATAATGGGGGGAATTTCAAAAATTATACCCTCTTAAATATATTTCGGAAACCTGCCAGAACCTTTCCACTCCCGAAAATTTGGAGATTAAAAACCCTTCCTCCGAATCCATTCCACACACCCTTGCTAAACCTGATCCCTGGTTTCCTAGAGACCATCGGTGCTCCATTTCCCGGTTATTACCCCTCCGCATACCTCAAACATTCCCTTCATTTTCTTGGGTTTCCCCAGGTTTCATCAACAATCACGCTTTCGCTACGGGCTGGTTCGGGGCATACTCGAGGGAGTCCGGTGGCGTACAAGGCTTTTCGATCCTTTTGCCGACTACTTTTTCAAGCTTTCCTTCCTCTCTGCAAATCTCCAGGTATTTATTTCAAAATTTTGAATTCTCGCATAGATTCCCGCACGAATTCTCGCTTGCTTTCTCGCTTGCGTTCTCGTTTTCCCTGCCCCAAGTAATGATTACAACAAGGTTACTTTCTAAGGCTGTTAAATTTGGTCAAAGTAAAATAAATGGGGGTTTTACAGAAAAGATAGGGGAGTGTGGGCTCAGATCTCGCACAAGGATCTCAACTTCATGCTTAGGCGGCATGGAGCGAATGTCGCCATTTTGAATGCCTTAGAAATTGGGTCCCCCTTTCTTACACGAATCTGTTCCTATGCACATTTTTTACACAACTTTTGAACTCTGCACTCACATCTGCGACTTCTATCTTCCTTTCCCTGAAACTGAATTTTCTGACACTGACTATCCCGCCGCCTCCAATTTACTTAGTCGTCACTTCTATCTACAGGTCATGTCTTCCTCCAACTCAACCTCCAACCATGATTTTTCGAATACCTTGGCGGCTGAGATTTCAGTGCGACCGCCCCTCTCATAGGGTTCTTCTAACCCTGATGGCGTAGGAGCTAGCAGCTCCTCCTCCGTGGATTTCCAAACCCACTATCATGTTAAATATGGGATTAATCCCGAAGTTTATCGTGTAGAACCATACACAGGTGACCTATCTCTGGCCGCCATGCGACATAGGGATGACAGAGTTATTGCTTACCCCTCCCAATTCGAAGCCGGCTTACGGATCCCCCTTGACCCTTTCACCCTTTCATTGTAGCTGTCTTATTCAAAGCCCATGCCTCCATAGTTGACCTCCACCCGAACACGATTAGGGTTCTCACATGCTATCTAGTGATCTGCTGAGCTCTGAAACAGGAGCCCTCTGTCCCCCTGCTTATCAATCTATTTGATGGTTACACAGCCGTATCTCAGAGGGGAGGTGTTGTCGAAAATTGCCTTTCTATCAAACATAAGAAACCCAGACTCTTGACCCCTTTGCTTAGGAAAGTTCACAATTGGCAGTCAAATCTTCTTTTAATCACATCTCGCATAGGTTGGACCCATCCCTGTGATCTTGGCGACATCCACCCAAAAATCGAAACCCGCAACGCCCTAGTCGCCGGTGATACTAGGTTGAAGGAAAAGATTTTCAAGGTTTTAGCTGATGCCACCGACACGGGAATAGCTTTATTCTCGTGGCGGGATATCTTATCTCCCTTCATTGCTTAGACAAGTTGGCCTTCCTGATTACCGCTACCCCGAAAATGAGCCTCGCCTAATTATTGAGCAACCTGATCTCTATCCCGGTTGGGACCTCCACTACGAAAATTGTTTTGCCGCTGAGTGCGGACCTTCCCAGCTAAAAGGTCGCTGTTGCAAGACTATGTATGAAGTTCTAAGTATGTATCTCGCCTCTATCCCTTCTTACTTTGCTTTCTTCTCTCCTTTTACTAAATGTTTCACTCTAATTCAGGATTTCGACTTATGGATGTGTCTGATAGACGTGCCGCCGCTGCTGCTAAGTCTGACAGTCGCCGGAAGCGACTTACCAATGCTCGCCAAATCGACCTGTCGAAGGCTGCATAATTAGAGCTCCCAATCTCTCTGCATGGGGATGATGCAGAGGCTATTGCCCGCGAGAAAGCCGCGGTTGCCGCCGAGAAAGCCGCAGGCCATGTTAGAAAATCCAACAGGGCCAAAACCCCGGTGCGGTCATCCACCATTTCACTAAGAGACGAAGAGATGGAAGTGGAGAACGTTGAGAAAGAAGCTGATGTAGCTGTTGAAGAGTCCATCCCGCCGGCCATCTCCCCCCAACCCGCTGGTTCCCGCCCCCATAAGAGAGGTCGCACTGAGGAAGATCCAGAGGCTGTGGAAGAGGCTTCAACTGAGGCCGAAGCCGAGCTCCTGAGCTGGCTCAGAGAGGGGTTTGAGATGCCTTCTGACAGGGACGGTTTTTATGACCTAAGTGTGGAGATTGCCTCCGTTCCCAATCTGACAGGTTTTAATATTCATTCTCGTGACCTGACAACAGTCTCATCGGTGCCGGCATCATTAAGCGCATAGGAGATAAGGCGGCAATAGATGAAGTGGTGGAGCAGGATATAGACTTGTCCTTGAACTTAGCCGGCCTTCAAATTTGTGGGGTAAGTATTGTCGCTCCTAACTTGAGCTTTTTCATTCTTCCTTAGATACTGATTTTCTTCCCAATATCCTTACAAATCGCGAGTACCTTACATGGGTTTAGGAACAAACACAATCGCTTGGTTCGCGAGAATGACAAACTGGAGAAATCTCGCAAACGATTTCTGGGGGAGAAGGAAAAGTACAAGAACAGGTGTATCGACATGGAGAAAGAGTTAGCAGCCCTTCAGGGTGAGAAACTGAAGATGGTGGAGGCCCTTAAAGCTGGCGAGAACAAGGAGAAGGAATTGAGTGACGAGATCTCTGCCCTAAAGCTACAGTCGGAAGAAAAGATTAAGGCCTTAGAGGCCGATAATCTAGCAAAGGCGACTTCCAACGATGAGCTGGTCAAGGAGATTGCCGCGAACAAAGAAAAGGCGGAGGATGACGCCATGGATATGTTCGACAAAGCTTTGCTCCACGCTATGCGGGCTGCTGCGGCAAGCTCAGAGGATATTCCCGCCATCAATGCCGATCTTCTCGCCAAATGGGGGTCCGAACAGATCTACAACGACTTCTGTCTCCAAGGCCACTCCTTAGTTCCTTATGATGAGCACGAGCTTCGTGCTTTGGCTTTGGAAGATAAACTCTTAGGAAAGCCCGCCTGGGTGCCTCCTCCAGTGGTCGACAAGGACGCTCTAACGATCTGGGTAAACCTGATAGGCAAAAAAGCTAAAGCTCTCCAAGATGCCAAAGAAGCTGCCCGTGAAACCCTTCGCGCTGCCAAGGCCGCCTCAGGCGGGAATCAAGCTTCTACTTCCTGAAAACATTGCCCGTGATTTGAAACAGTTTGCCTTAAAACAATCATAATTCTGGCTTGTGATTTGTACTAGACAATTTACTTTTTCTGCTTTTTAAACTTGGGTTTTATCGCTTTTGGGGAATGTCGCGGTTTGCAACTTACAACATTTGCCTTTGTTTTTGCATGGTGTCGCGGTTTGCGACTTGAACATTTTTGCATGGTGGCGCAGTTTGCGCATTCTATTTTATTGTAGATGTCGCTGTTTGTGACCTGCCCTTAATTTTATTTTTTGCCAATGCATGATTTCTTTAACCCTTGCTTTGCTCTTCTTAGGTATCTCGAATG
The DNA here is from genome assembly GCA_022495995.1 of Adenophora triphylla var. japonica. Taxonomy (NCBI): domain Eukaryota; kingdom Viridiplantae; phylum Streptophyta; class Magnoliopsida; order Asterales; family Campanulaceae; genus Adenophora; species Adenophora triphylla. Next base: position 280,542 of record JAFEMH010001922.1, read on the forward strand.
GCTATTTTACTTTTGGTTAGCTTTCTCTTATAATTGCTTTGGTGCTTGCCTTGGTGATCTACATGTCACAGTTTGATTTTAACTTTATTTCGATTTTGCTTTAATATATCGCTATTTTTGCTTCAATAGTTCATCGAAGACTCCCTTTCCTTTCCTTATCTATATACATACTGTGAGCACCCCAACCCGGGACCTAACGCGTGTCCCGAGCTTGAGAAGCTCAAACTAAGGAAACCCATCTTATATTTTTAAAACTTTTATTTGCCTTTACAAGAAAACCAATTCTAAATTTTCCCATAAACAAAATCAAATAATAATATCTCCACTTGGAGGAATTTAAACAAATACTTTAATAACCATACTTGATTAATTACATTGAAAATCCTAATTAACATTGTTTGACAAAAGAGTTTTCCCTACAACTTATAAAAGAGTAATACTTAAATATGTTCCCAACAACCCTCTTATATACCTATCCTGATAAGTCCCAAAAGCAAGAGTCCAACTCTTTCCCCGCCTCACCGGTTCAGTCACCTGTCTCAAAGACAATCTAAAGCAGTAAAAGGGAAGGGGTGAGAATAAATCTCAATAAGCTATTATGAATGCAGCAAGATGCCAAACAAGATGCAACACATAGCATGGTAGCACGTAACACATTATGAAAGCGGTAAACACCTTACGTTACCTCATTTTACCTTTCCCGTCTGAACAATAAGTCGTACAACGTGGGAGTAAAACTCCACTCTTTGGTGAATTGCCCCCATGCACATTCACCGCTTATAGGTCTCATACCCCATAGATCCATATAAGAAAACAGGATACATATATGACCCCTAATTTAGAGTATCATATACTATCAGCGCTACTGTAAAGCTTGGCTTCATACAGAGCATTCCACCGGTACACCAAATCGCAGCATAACCGTAAGGGCTTTTTCTTGCTCAATACAGTAGCTTGCACATCCCACTCTGTGGCCACAGAGGGGCAGGTCACAGGTATAATGAACCTTCAATCACTTATAGAACAAATCAATAATTGATTGAATTCCATTATACCCCCTTATCACATATACACGTTTAAGCACATGATAGATACTTGAAATAAATCCACAAAAAGGGATAATATATAACAACATGGTAATATATACTCATGCTAATCAATACCATAGTGAAACAACCATTTACTACACAATGTATCATAATATAACAACATGGTAATGTATACTCATGCTAATCCATACCATAGTGCAACAACCATTTAATACACTATGCATAATATCATTAATGAATATGAATTCAAGTAATGGTAACAATATAACCAAATAATCCACAATTGGGATACCATATAACAATACCAATTAATCCACACTTGGGATACAACACATCAACTTGCCAAATAATCCATACTTAAGATATTAAGGTATCCACAAAATCAATAATTCAACAATTTGGAATAATAATGCCACAAGGCGATACATGCTCATCTCCAATTATCTCAATAGTGAAACCTAGGGTTTCTACACTATTTCCAACTAATCACCAAGGATAGGGCAAGTAGGGCCACTATACATCATAACCCATTCCTACCTAGTCATTATACAATAATACAAAGCCTCTATGAGGGTTCAAGCTCAATTTACCAAGTGGGAGTCATAATTTATAAGTGACCAAATAAGATTGCTAAACTACTTCTGGTTCAGATTTAAAGTGAGTTTCTGGGTCTTGGGCGACCGCCCATACCACTTGGGCGACCGCCCAAGTGGGTTTCCAAATGTATACTAGTTCCTGCCCTCTTGGGCGACCGCACACACCTCTTGGGCGACCGCCCAAGAGGATTTCCAAGGGAGGTAAGTTCCTGGCAGCATGGGCGGCCGCTCATGCCCCCTTGGGCGACCGCCCAAGTGCCCAACCAGAAATTTCCCAGATTCCAACTCTTCTTCCTAGATTCAATTCCTTTTCTTTTTATCTACCCTAATTTCAAGAACACCAAGAGGATTTCCTAGCTTTACAAAGTTCATCCCAAATCATGTAAACCCAAAATAATGTAAGCTTAGATTATTTATCACTAATTCTTCCACCCATTTCATACATTCTAAATCATCTTCCATGAATATTAACCTCATTCTATTTCATTTACCAAATCACTCAACTATTATAAATTTTCCCAAAGCATAGAACAATTATCAATATAACAAGAACAACCTTAAAGTCATCAACATTTTATTTTCTTTATACCCTCCTTCTTCCAATTTAAACCCCCATTTCATACTAAATATCAATTCATCCTCAATTAACCCAACTTACTCAAATAACCTTATTTAAAAATACAACATCCTTTTTCTTTTCACAAAACATTCATTAACACATAAAATGTGCAATATTTAGAAAGAAGTCATAATAACTTACCTAGCAATTATGAAGTGGATTTAGGATCTTCTTAGCTCAAAGTGCTCCCCTCTTCATCCCGAACACGAAAGTACAATTAAATCTTCAAATGGAGAAGAATTAAGCTTGCTAATGACTTGGAAGAGGTGATCTCCAAGAAGGTTTCCATGGGGAATTATGGGAGGAATAAGAAGAAGATGATGGAGGGAGTATGGGGTTTGCTTGACTAAATGGAGGAGGTGAAGGAAGGGGTGTAGGGAAAGTATGGGAGGAGCATGGGGGTGTTGACTAAGGAGGGGAACAAGGTGAGGGAAATGAGGGGAGAGCATGGCCCCCCATCTCAATCAATTAAAGCATTTTTAAAATCTTTTCATTAAAATTCTTTACTTCTTTCCCCTACACAAAGAAGCCTAACTACTCATATTTTATTTATTTTATCCATTTCTATTATTATACTTCTCCCAAGATGCTTTATTTAATTTCCCAATCATCTCAACCTAATATAAGAAATTAATGATATAAAATGATCACATACTATTAACAATAATATTAAAAGCATATATTATGATGCTAAAATTAGTGCCTAGGGTTAGGGTCGTTACATTCACTCCCCCTTAAAAAAAATTCGTCCCGAATTTTAAACTTGATTACCTTAATGATCAATAACAAAGGCTACTTCCCCAAGCATTTCAAATTACAACCTTCAAATAGTTTCCTTAATGTCATGATTCTTCTATACATTCTCACAACCCAAATATTCTAGAATTTAATCCCGAAATTGTAATTCTAATAACTCTTCAACGTTTTCCCCACATAGGTCAAATCCGCCTAAACATCATTAATTGAAGAACTCCATTCATACGAAGGATCATACAAATAAATTTTCCATATCACATTTTATACAAGCACTCTTAAATGCTAAACTAAGACTGCTATTATACTCAACTCCGCTAAGATTAATAGAACATTTCAAGTTGAAAAGAAATCTATCCCTCCACACACCATCTATTCTTCAAGAGTTTGGATAGTCTTCTAATCTCTTCCTTTTAAGTAACTAAATCCTCCAACTCTTAGGATCGGTAACAGATTCCACAAGAGAGCTTCAAAAAGGTAAGGTTATCACATAAAACAATTGCAGCCACTCTCGAGTAGAGGGTAAGAAAATTCTGGTTTATCTAAGCCAACTTCCTCGAAGCATACACTATTACTTTCCCAATTCTCATAATATCACCATCTAATTCTCCTTTAATACGCACTTAAAATTTCACAAAGTCCTCACATCCATTAAGTAAGATAAGGATCGGATCTATAGCCAATCTATTCTCCATCTCTATCAATATAATTCATACTTATTACATCCTACACCATTTATACATCCATTAGAGTTAACTAAAGCAACGATTGTTCAATTCTCAAGAACTCCTTAAAATTTCTTCGATAATACTTGCCAACCCAAAAATCACGGACTCAATCCTGGTAATATCCATGGTAACCTTCAAACTCAAGACTATATAACCCGAAATTCGAAATCTTCTCGAGCCAACTCACACTAGCTAGACCTTGCATACAAGGACTCCTCACCGGGAATCATTAACCCAACTCTCAATTGATTTTCATGATCTTCCCGGAACTTTAATTGACAAAGAGACCATCAATCCTAATTACCATAAAGCCATCAAAATAAGGTTTAAAAATTCTGCTCATCATACCCGTAACCAACACATGAGATACCTCGATGGAAGCAACAATACCATCTACTCACAACGAGTACATACAATTTTTGAAAAGACTTCTTATGCAAGTCCAACACCTACCAAATACCTTTTACACTTTTTAACCAAAATTTTTCTGGCTTAAACGCATATATAACAAGAATACCATATAAAGGTTTATCTATATCAAATACCAATATAATCAAATTGGGTATAGAAAAGGAGACTTACTTCTTAGGATAGTCTACCAAAGCACAACTACTTAACCCTCCAGGTCAAGTATATATCATAATTACACGTCGGTAATCATACTAAATCAACTGGCAATACATGCTCAGCTAAAACCACATCACCATCGTGGTAAACCAAAGAAGATTCGAGGTGTTCTCTCATAAGAGCAGAATCCTCTAACAATAAAACAAAATATCAAGTAATGTATGCCACATAGAAGCAACATGCTATGCCACACATAATGATATGAAACAAGCTCTATAAAATATGACTCCTACTTCTGAGACAGGGAGTTTACCTCTAGTGACTCCTGAGGAATCTATCTCTCTTGGACCCGAAACACACACTCGATCACAGACCTTCTCTTTCGGTTCCCCTTCGTTATCTCTTTTGGTACCCCTTCTTTGTCGTCCACCCGGTTGACCACTGCTTGAAGCTCGTCCCCGTTGAAACTTTGGACAATTTCTCCTAAAGTGACCCATTTCTCCACACTTCAAGCATTTCCCTTGCTTACTCCAACACTTGTCTTCAGAATGACCCATCTTCTTGCAAAATTTACAAATCATCCCATACTGTTTTGATATTGGCCTTGACGAAGAAGCTACAACAAGTTCTCCTCTCATACTCCCTGAAGTTAAAGTCCTTGGTTGTCCTCTAATGATTTTGGATCCTTGTCCTAGATACTTTGGCTTATTTCTAATCCCACCTTCCGATTTTTCACTATTTTCCTCAATGTTATTCTCGATCTTATAAGCTCTCTCTATGACTGTCTGATAATTGGTGAAGCTATCAATCACTAATTTCTTCCTAAACTCAATCCTCAAACCTTTTATAAACCTATGAACTCTCCTCGCTTCATGCGGTACCAAATGAGGGCAACACTTAGCTAATTCCTCAAACCTGACTGAATACTGATTCACTGTCATGTCCCCTTGTTCTAGTCCTAAGAATTCGATCTCCTTCTTGTCTCTTGTAACCATCGAAATGAAATAATCCTCGAACTGTTTGGTGAAATTATCCCAAGTCTGGGGCGTATGATCCCGCTCCCAATTTCCTTCGTAATCCGCCACCACTGATCAGCTGGACCTTCAAGTTTGAAAACGGCATACCTAACTTTCTCTTCGTTGGGACTTTCTATAACCTCAAAAATCCTATTCATTTCGGCTAACCATTTTTCTGCCTTTAGCGGATCCGGATCTCCATTATAGCTCGGTGGGTTTATCTTCACAAATTTTTCCAATCCATCACTTTGATATACCTCAGGTTGATTCGGAACTGATCCCCTAGTTTCTATATTATGTACAAACATCCTGAATAACTTCATCATCTCTTCATCCTGAATTCCACCTATACCCATATCTCCTTCAGTTTCTAGAACCTTTCGCTGATCCTTATTGCTTCCGGCCATTAGAACGAACTCCTGCATTAAACACTCGGCGTCAATTTCCACACATTCCCCCTTAGTTTAGACATCTACCCTTGACCTCTAAACTAAGCTCTAAAACCAACTGTGAGCACCCCAACTCGGGACCTAACGCGTGTCCCGAGCTGGAGAAGCTCAAACTAAGGAAACCCATCTTATATTTTTAAAACTTTTATTTGCCTTTACAAGAAAACCAATTCTAAATTTTCCCATAAACAAAATCAAATAATAATATCTCCACTTGGAGGAATTTAAACAAATACTTTAATAACCATACTTGATTAATTACATTGAAAATCCTAATTAACATTGTTTGACAAAAGAGTTTTCCCTACAACTTATAAAAGAGTAATACTTAAATATGTTCCCAACAACCCTCTCATATACCTATCCTGATAAGTCCCAAAAGCAAGAGTCCAACTCTTTCCCCGGCCTCACTGGTTCAGGTCACCTGTCTCAGCACAATCTAAAGCAGTAAAAGGGAAGGGGTGAGAATAAATCTCAATAAGCTATTATGAATGCAGCAAGATGCCAAACAAGATGCAACACATAGCATGGTAGCACGTAACACATTATGAAAGCAGTAAACACCTTACGTTACCTCATTTTACCTTTCCCGTCTGAACAATAAGTCGTACAACGTGGGAGTAAAACTCCACTCTTTGGTGAATTGCCCCCATGCACATTCACCGCTTATAGGTCTCATACCCCAGAGATCCATATAAGAAAACAGGATACATATATGATCCCTAATTTAGAGTATCATATACTATCGCCGCTTACCGTAAAGCTTGGCTTCATACAGAGCATTCCACCGGTACACCAAATCGCAGCATAACCGTAAGGGCTTTTTCTTGCTCAATACAGTAGCTTGCACATCCCACTCTGTGGCCACAGAGGGGCAGGTCACAGTGTAAGTGCTCCAATTTGAGCTTGTTAGTATTTTTGTTAGAAAATTAACAAAAGTTTTAACATTCCTAACAATTACTAACATTTCCTAACATTTCCTAACAATCCTAACTTTTCTAACAAAGTGAGGGTAAAATGGGTATTGCTATTTAAAGATAAACCTTCAAAGGAATCTCAAAAAGAAAAAGAATTAAGAAAATCCCGAAACAGCAAGTTGAAAAACATTTTCTGTTGGAATTTTTGAATTATATTCCTTGTGTCCAAAGCCTGGAGCAGCATTTAATGAACAGTGCACGCCACCAATCCCATCCGCGCGGATACCTTTGTAATTTCCAGAGGGCTATAAATTGAGCCCTCCAGTCACAAGAAAAAAAAAAAAGAAGAACACAACTCACAGCATTTGGCGAAAATACTTGAGAAAACAGTGAGAATTCTCTAAGAATTGTCACCTTTTTCTCTTGAATCTTCCCAACTCTCACTCACCCAAATCAAACCCACTCACTCTCAAGTTCAAACAATCTTGCATTCAAGCCTTTAAACACCAAAAACACAAAGAAGATAGGTATAACCTCCCTCTTCTTACCCTAAATCTCTCATCCATGCATGCATTTTCAAGCTACAAAATGTAGCTCATTCATCTTCTTGTCTTAGATCCAAGAAGATCACCATGGAAGTTCATCTCCATGGATGATCTTCTACAAGGATCAACATTTTCTTCAATGTGCTCTTACTTACTTGCAAATGCATTTTCAAAACCTTAAAAACCATTTTCAAGCACCAAATCTTGATTTCAAAGGATAAAATTCCCCTTCCCAAGCAAATGAAGTGCTTAGTCCTAATGTACCCCAAGGATGGTTTGGTATAGTTGATTCACCACTAAAATGTCAAGTGATCACTAACCAAAACCTAGGGAAATGGGGACAAGCATGGATGCAAAACCCCCTTTAAAATCATATTTTCTTTCTTGAGAAGTTGCTGTCCAGTAGCAATTTTCCAAGACCCCAGTCCATTGTCTTAATTTTTGGACACAGATAAACTTGGAATTTGGTGTTGACTACAAAACACTTTTTGTAGCCAACATCCAGAGATTTCCAGAAATATTTTTACTTTATTTTTTGGGTGAGTAAAACTCCTCTTTTCAAATTTTCTTTTAGAGGCCAGTTCATCAGCTTCTGGAAATCCAGATTTCATATCTGATATTTCCAGAAGGTTTTGACCCCTCAAATCTTCTCCAAAATGGAAAATTCCTTCGCACAAATCTTATTTAAGGTGTCTGGAACAACTTTTATTCTCTGAGTTTATCCAGATTATGAAGTTTTAAGACCCTTGAATCCATTTCAAAATCAAAGGTCCACTGCCTTTTTCATTCTGGCAGAAGTGACTCTCAACTTCAAAAGGTCTTTTGAGTACCAAATCTCAATCCAAAAATCTTCCAAAAAATCATGGGATCAGTTTCAAGTCTTAAAAAGATATCCCAACTTTTACTTTTCTGAGTTTCAACTTATTTTGGCCAAAACACACACACACACACACAAATGATTTTCAGCTTGGAAGACTCGTTTTACGAGGCATTCCGGGTGCACACTAACGTCCTTCCCGGCGTGTAACATGACCTCCGAACCCAAATCTCTAATCTCGGGCATTTTTAAAAGTTTTGGCCCTTAAAACAAAAATGGCGTGGCGACTCCGTTCTTTTTCCGGTTTTATTTGGTTTTTCAAAGAAACGCAAAAACCGAATTTTTCCCGAGGAAATTTTGGTGGCACATCATCACAGTGGAGACTCCGCTGGGGACTAGCTTTTTTCTAAAAAAAAAATGATATTTGGTATATTGGTGGAAACCATTAAACTTCCCGTTATCGCCTCCTAACACGAGTCGGGGATAAATTGTGGTCTAACAATCCCACGTACCGGTATCATTGTTTTTAAAAAAAAAAGCTTTTGAGGGTCAAGCTTCCGTCCCGGCTTTAAAAATCATTTGTTGTGTGTGTTGATTTTTGCACATTTTCGTGTTGTTTTGGCCGCCTCGGAAAATGTCAAAATTTTGACTGTCGGAATCATGTCCCTAACTGTCGGAATTCTTGTGCTTATATGCTTATGTGTTCATTAAATTTCAAAAAAAAAAATTTCAAAAAAAAAACTTTCAAAAAATTTTTTTTTTCAAAAAAAAAAGAAAATTTTCAAAAAAAAAATCATGCATCATATTTTTAAGACACATAAAAAAATTTCTATTTTACTCAGAAAAAGAAAATAGACTGCTTGCACACTACGCGCACGTGACCGTACACTGCACACTACGTCCCTAACCCGGGGAAATCCTTGTCGCGGCCCGTTTGGTCTTATTACGCCTCTCGGTGCAAGCACAGGACTACCCAAACATCCCATGGAGCCTCGTGTCGACCATGCACTTGTCCGTGACACACTCTGTCCGAGACCCGGTTGGTTTTTAGTTTGGTCTGTGTCATGCCCCGTCTCGTGTATAGACCTTTCCTTTCAAGCCTTTGTCGGCATACCGACCCAATATCTTTCGGGACCCTAATCGCCGAAGTTCGCCGGTTTTTCGCCGCAGACTTTGACCAAGATATTGGCCTGGCGCCTTGACTTCGGCTCCGATCGGCACAAATTATACACTGACTCCCAGCATTGACACTGAGTCATCAAGGATTAATGATTATTCCATGCCTAATTACGGCCTAACTGACGACAAGTCAAGATCAATCGTGGACATTTATCAGTCCAAATCATGCCGACTTTACTGTCGAGCTCTCGGACATGATCTTGACTTTGACGTCAGCTTTGTCCGTAATTTACATCGAATGCTCGTTAAGACTCGATTACCCGCCGTACTTTTAGGATCGTTTTCTTTCGGTCGGTGGGACCCGCTTGCTCTATAGGACCCTCGCCCGGGCCGTCCACCCCGGGAGGTCGAAATACAGGTGGAATACGAGGGGCTTATAGACGTAGTGACGGGGCCCACCGATCCAGATCCGTGAGTAGTTTGCGAAAAGAAGAGCAATCTTTTCCAACCGATTATGTTAATAAAATATGTTTTAAGTAAACGTGAACAAATAACCGCATGTTGCATGAGCCCAAAGCCCAAACACCTACCCTCCTTCAATTCCTGCACATCTCGAACCCTCGTACCTTTTCCCCGCAGCTCCTCACAAAGGTTGGTTCCGACACCGGGTCACCGTTTGATTAGTTGGGAAGAGTCAAGCGCGTCATCGCCTTCACCGTTTGTTCCGACTCCGGGTTTCGTAATGTCTCGCATCGCCCGGTAATGATGGGGACAACGTCACTCCGCCTCCCGGACCCCTCGTAACAACAAAGTGGAATCGCCAGCGTAACGTATGAGGTTACGACAGAAGCACACCAAATAGCCTTATGGAGGCTATTAAGAGCCATGGTCCGGCCGCCGCCTCAATCCCGATGGCACCTTCACCGTGGAAGAAGACGAGGATGCCAACCCCACTCTCGCCGCCCGACTACACCAGATGCCACCACCCACCTCCTATGGTGCCACTACCGTAACCCATGCTCCTCGGTCTTCGGGTCAGCCTCCCAACCACAGACCACCGGATCCATGCGGCCCCGACGGCACAAATCAGTTCCACAGCCCCTCGGTGGGGACAAAGTCGCACGGAATGTCTTCTCATGGTTGGGATTATCTCGGAATGCCCCAACAAATTGGGATCCCGCCTCAGTTCGGAACCGATCAATCCGGACCTTCACAAAGAATAGCCACGCTCGAATGCCGCCACAACTTGGTTCTCGGAGCCACGCCAGCCCCTCCTCGAATAGTACTAGTTCACCAAGCTCCTCACACAAATCCGTTCCTCACTGCACTTCTATGGGTTACCAAGCCTCCATCCCGGTGTCATCCGAATCACCAGACCGCAGCACTCCCTGTTATACACCTTCGCCTCGCCCGGCCATGCATTCAACGATCGGGGACAAGCAGCTTGCACCTAAGCCTACTTATGGGCCCCATTCTGAAATCCAAGCTATCCGGCTACATCGGGCTGCCTCCACCTACTTTGCCGCTGAAAATCAACAAGCAGCCGCAAGGTTCTATCCCTTCGCCTGTGCTCCTACTCATGCTCCCCGGCAATTTGGGGCCAAGGACAAGTTTTCACCTACGTCCCCGGATCGGCCGTTCCTCTCCACCTCGCCCGCCGGTGGTAGCTCCTCTCTCTAACTCGCCCACTAGCTTGAATGCCATGGTTCCGCCACAAGACCCTCATCCGGCCCGGTTCATGGAACAACACAAGGAAATGAAAGCGCAGATCGCCGAATTGACCGCTAAGAAATCCGCCTTCCGGCCTACGGACCTGACTCCATTGTTCCTCTGCCCCACAAATTCGTGATGCCTAACTTGGACCTCTTTGATGGTACTGCATGCCCGAAAACCCATTTGGACACATATACCTTGGCGATGAAGGCCAAAGGGTGCACTAATCAGCAGCCAGCTGACTATTTCAGCCATCTTTGAAGTCCAAGGCCTTAAAATGGTTCTTCCGTTTGAAACCCGAAGCCAGGGCTACATGGGACCAGATTACCAATGCCTTCACAGAAAAATACAAGGCCAACTTGGAATGGGAAACAAATAGAGTTGACCTACAAACAACAAAGGCAATGGCCGTCCCGATGAGAATGTTTGGGGACTTCTACAAGCGGTGGAATCTCGAAACTCGCGAAATGGCCATCCCTCCTTCCGAAGAGGAACAACTGGACATCTTCCAGGTCATGCTCGAAACCGCATCCGAGAGCCTCCCTCGCCACTTCCCGTACTCGACTTACGGGCCATGGTTAACTCCGCAACCAAGTTTGAAAAGGCTTACAATCGCAACCGGCCGCCGCACTCCGCTACGTATATCGGGCTCCTCCCGCAAACACGCCCTCGCTCCCGCTAAAGGCAAAGAGGTGATTAACTACGGGACAGAATGTAATAACACAACTCCTTTTGCTCCCGTAAAACCAACAGAGCCTGCACCACGAGTCATGAACCTCGAAAACTTTGGAATGCCTCCGAATGACATCTTTAGGGGACTGGTGAAAGAAGGCTTGCTGCGGCCTTTGGAGAATTTCCAACCCAGAAATCCGAATGCTCCCGTCGATACCTCAAAATATTGTGCTTTTCATCAAGCCCATGGACATCTGACTGACAACTGCTTTACTCTGAAGAAGGCAATCCAGGGACTGATAGAGCAAGGAAAGTTGGAAGGTCCCGAGGGGCCTAATACAGTCAAGAATCCTCTGCCAAGGAACCATAATCAGGTAAACATGATTGAATGTGGAAAACCTTCGCATGCCCAGGAAGATGCCGATGAAGGTCCCCAAATACCCATGGCCAACCTTGTCGAGGATCCTGAATTCGGATACCCCCTCGGCCTTGAGGATATTGAACGAATCAGCCCACCTTGGTCTCATGTCAGAGACTTCTTGCAAGAATACGAGGCCCGCTATTTCTCGGATGAAGGGAAAACCGATACTGAAGAACTGGGGCTGTTCCGGTCAAAACATGAGAGAACCATTTACACAAGATGGTTAGAACAATCAAGAAAAATTGAACAAGAAAGCTTTCGGCAAGCACCCGTACTGGGGATTATCAGCAAAGAAGCCGAAGAACATCTGGAGCTAGTACACTTCTGCAAACTGGCTATTGGAGAAGTCGAATACGATCCCGAAGGCAGTGAAACTGAAGAATCAGAGGAGGAAGAATCCTTCTACATTCTGCCTGGTGTCAAATACGTGCCACCCCCTCTCACTCTTCCCCCGCAGTTTCTGGGAGGAGAAGCTGAGTCACAATTACCACTTCCGGGAATGGGGGCATATGACAATTTCTGCGGCTGCACGCACCCATATTCCCCTAACGGGTTTGATCGGAGTTCCCTCTCCGCCGAAATCCCGGTAGTATGGGAAGATGATTCCGATGACAGCGATGATGATGATGATGACGAGAGCGAAGAGTCAACTGAGGCCCCAGATCCGGAAACAATCTGGAACAACCATGCCGGAAATGAACCCATGGGAGCCAGGCACAATGGCTGGTTGTCAGCAAGCGACGACGAAGACACTTCGGAAGACGAATATGAAACCGAGGACATGAAGGCCATGAAGTTTCCTGGATCTGAGCACGTGGATGTCTTAGAATTCAACACTGCCTACCATGCTTTGGGGAAAGGGTTTTCAGCGTCCGATCCAGCCGATAGTCGAAGATCTGATAGAGAGAGGGAAACTAACTCCCAGCCGCCCAAATGAGAAAATAACCATGGTTAGGTCAAATCCACCCCAAAACAAAGTAACACTCCTTGTCGTGGTTACCCAAGAAGAGGTCACCTTCCCCGAATGTATGTCGGCTCTCGAGAGAAGTCCTAGAAATCGGCGTGATACCGGATGCACCCCACACGTAATGCTATAATCATTTCCAGCTCGAGTATTACGTAAAGGAACCGTAATGGTTGCACTATACCGGGATGAGATCGAAAAGCCGCCGAGTCCCGACAATAGCGACTCTTGTTGCATGATAACTATGAGCAAGGCAAAGGCTATGAGAGTGAATCGGAGGACGCCCTAGCTCGTGGGCCATCCAAGGGGCAACAACACAACCCTGCACTCAAAGGCCCGTGCCTTGGGAAGCGCCATGAGAGCCGCCAAGAAGGAGCCGCATACAACTCGGCCCCTCACCGTTGCTAGACTCCGTCGGGCCGGTGGCCGATAGCCAAAAAGGCTTCCCGTTGACCTTAGCAAAGCGTTGAAAAATCCACCAAGAAGCAACCGATGAGGAAGTTAACCCGTTGACCCGATCCGGGCAAATTTTCCAAGGAAATCCCAAAACAGATAAGAAGGCCACGTATCAAGCACTGGGAGAACCGCCGCCCCTATGCTAAGACAACAAGCTCCCGACCCCGAAAAAGAGGACCCCGTGCTCACCCAGCTTGAAGCACACAGCCAACATCTCTCGTGGTCCCCGCTCACCTCATCCTATCCCCACAAGCTAAAGCCGGAAGAAAGCTGGCCCGCACCTTGGTACCTATTGATGCTACTCCCGATGACGTGGTACACTGATTGGAAACATCCACTACGGGAACATAATCACTTTCACGCATCTCGACCTCCCTCAATTTCGGGCCGATCATAATGAGCCTCTCTTCATCACGGTCAATTGGATGAACGACGCCTCCCTCGGGTCCCGGTTGATAATGGGTCCGTAATGAACATTCTTCCGACAAAGATCATGAGCTCGCTTGACATCAAGTCCACGGACTTAAAACCTTCCTCCCTCACAAGCCAAAGCTTACGACTCGACATCCCGAGCACCCTTGGAGTTGCTACCTTGGACCTCTCGGTTTGGACATAAATTGATACTGTGGGAATTCCCGGTTATTGACATCCCGATCACTTTTAATGCCTTATTGGGAAGACCTTGGCCGCATCAGTCAAGGGGGTCGCCTCAAGCCTCCACCAGTGTGTGAAATTCGTCTCGAATGGGGACCTGACAACCATTTATGGGGATTTAGTCACCTTGGAGGGCACGGATACAGGTGGAATACCTATTCTGGAAATCAAACATGACGAGGAAGGCCTCATGCTAACAGGCTTCACAGTCGAACCTCCAAAGGCCCAAGTTTGCAACATAGATCTGACAATCACCCGGGATAAAATCACTCCGGTCTTGAAAATGATGAGAAAGATGAGCTATCTACCTGGCCTCGGTATGGGGAAGCACCAACAAGGAACTCACAAACTCGTCGAGGTGAAAGGACAGAAAACTCGCCATGGCCTGGGATATGAGGCCTCCTCAGTGGACACTGCAAAAGGAAAAAGATTTGAAGCTGCCACAGGAAGGGTCCCTTGGCCGACGACCCTAAATCTCTCCCTTTCAGTCCTAATTTGGCTGACTACTTTGTAAAGGGTCCCACACAACCGGGTAACATCACAGAGCCCACTCCTACAGAAGGGTGGTTGAAGCTACAGGATAGCCTCAACAAGTTCAGGGGAGCCAAAGCTAACCCGGTCCGTAGAATGTTTCTGGACCTACCCAAGATACCCGGGGCTACCACTACCATGAAGAGTGAGTACACTTTCAAAGGCGTGCCAAGCCTAGTGGAACAGTTCGAGAAGCTCACAACCACAATCCCTACTGCCCAGGAAGGTCCGAAACCTGAGTTTGAATTGACCGCGCCGAAAGCCAAAGCCGCATAATTCCCTTCAGATGATTGGGATGGTCCGGTTATGCAACAGTTATTCGGGGAAGAGATCCAGGTGCCAGACCTGATTGATTTCAGCTCAGTCAAAGAAATGGTAGCGACAATCGAGGAAGGAGCACAGTATAATTCCCGAGTCGGGAGGTCACTGACAGCAATGCCATTAAAGAATCGGGAAGCTCTCTCAAGCCCGTCCGCGACCAAAGAACAAATGATCACCAAGCCTGGATTGGTCTCCCATCCCTTTGTGTCAGTCTAGGAAAAGTCCTCCGAGTCTCTCATTGTTAAGGTCGAGTCTCTAGTTTCGTCCGATGGCCTTACGCCTAAAAAAACTACGAGTCTGTAGCAAATGCTGTACTTTCTTTTTGTTCCTAATGAAATGACAAACCTTTCTAAGTATCCCTTGATTGCCACTTTAACTAATGATAAATTAATAACTATTTTTTTTTTTAATAATAATTCATTAGATAAAGAAACAGACACATTAAACAAAAAAAATCAAACAAAAAAAAAAAATCTTTAAGCAGGTTGCCCGGAAAGAGGAAAATCGAGCCCAAGCTGCCGAGGAGATTTTGACGAGTGTGAATCTGAGAACTGCGGAAGAGCCTAAAGAGACACAAATTGGTAATTTCTTCAAAGGAACTGAAAAGGATGCCTTACAAAATCCTACAAAATCCTCAACTCAAGGAAAGTAGCCCTCTTCATCAAAGAGAACATCATATGCAGATACGGGTTGCCAGCCGAAATCATCTCAGATAATGGATCCCACTTCGAAGGGGAATGTGAAAGGCTGCTGGCAGAATTCCGAATAACCCGTCACAAGTCATCTCCTTACAGGCCCCAAACCAACGGAGCCGTCGAGGCAGCAAACAAGACTCTAGAAAACATCATCCGAAAAATGGCTGCCCGAGGCAGAGATTGGCCCGAGAAGCTACACCTGGCACTCTGGGGCTACAGAACATCGGTCAGAACGGCAACTGGGGAAACACCGTTTGCCCTCACATACGGAATGGAAGCCGTGCTCCCAATCGAGCTAGAAATCCCCTCGCTCAGGTGTCTTTCTTTGGAAAGCCAGATCAACGAGGTCGAATGGCTCCAGAGTCGCCATGATGAATTGGCCATGCTAGATGAACGCCGATTGAAAGCAATGGAACACATCCGAGCCTACCAAGGAAGAATGGCCAGAGCCTTTGACAAGAAAGTAAAGCATCGGGAGATCCGAGAAGGGGATCTCGTTTTGAAAGAAAAGCCCCCAGTCCGTATCAACCCCCTCGGCAAATGGGAGCCTCGTCTGGGTCGAGCCATATGTCGTCCGTAAGATCTTCTCCGGAGGAGCCATGCAACTTGCGGACCTCGACGGAATCCCTTTGTACACCCAAAGTGAATGGTGACAAGCCGCGCAGATACTACGCGTAAAAAAAAAAAAGAAACAAAAAAAAAGGGGACTGCTAAAAGAGTAATACCCAACTAGGTTGAA
Source organism: Adenophora triphylla var. japonica (assembly GCA_022495995.1). NCBI lineage: Eukaryota > Viridiplantae > Streptophyta > Magnoliopsida > Asterales > Campanulaceae > Adenophora > Adenophora triphylla. Next base: position 296,883 of record JAFEMH010001922.1, read on the forward strand.
AACCCGAAAAGGGCGGCCTAGGTAAAAAACAGGGTTGCACAAAAAAAAAAAAACAACAAAAAAAAAACAAAAAAAAAACAAAAAAAATCGGGTTGAACTACGAAGACCCGAGCTCCTCAAAATGAGGGGAACGTAGGCACCGGAAACGGTTCGGTCTAAAACACAAATAAAAGTCATACTCGACATCAATACAATCGATCGCACCATGAAAGCGTCTCGAAAAACTCAAGCAATTCAAATATTCATTACAAGTTAAAAACTTTTTGATGAGTCTAAGCCCGATTCATTCTTACAACCGGCAACCCGCTAAAAGAAATTAAGATACATAATCAAACTAATGTGTCCGCCATGGCAAGAAAGGGATACTCGGAAACCTCGTAGTCACTCCAAGCCACTCGCATCGGCCTCTCCCCTCTTCTTCCCCCTTCGAGTCTTCTTCTTCGAACCGAAAAAATGTCGGTCTTCCTCCTACCAAGCTCGTATAGGAACAGGATCTATCGAGACCAGCCTCCGTCGTGGCCTCGTAGCCCTAGCGTCATCTCTCATCTCCCGTAGCCGGGCCGGTAAAGTAGGAGTCCTCCTCTCTTGTCTCTTGACATAAGCCTCATAGTCGGTCACGCCGTCTCCGCTCCCGTCACGAGGGTTGGCCCTCGCCTCGGCCCTCCTCCTCTCGAAACCGTCGGGTCCTCCGCACCCACAATGGCCTCACGCCGCCTCAAAATAGCCACCTGAGTCTCTCCCAGATGCCTCTCGTACCAATCCAGGTACCAAGTGGTCAGGAACACCGGTCTCGGACGCCTGAGGATAACCCGAGGAGGAAAGACGTCATACCTCCATGCTCGGGAAAGAAATGAAAACACCGAAGGATCATCCATAGAAGCAGGAGTCACCACCCTGGTGGCTATATCATCAAAGTCCTCCAAAGGAACCTGCTCCAAGCCGAACCGTCTCGTAACCAAGGACGGAATATAGAAGCTGGACTGAGAAAGCCCCGGAAGCATGACCACGGGAGATCCGTCCTGAAGCACTCTGCGAGTCTCCACCCGCCAACAAGGCACTGACCATCTGATATCTTCAGTCTGACGACCAGCCATCCAACACTCCCATGAGCCCTGATCATCAAAATCTACAGCAACCCCTCTCCTGGAAATGTCCAAGGCTTGATCATATCAGGAGTTTCCCGAAGAATCCCCAAGCGTTCCATCAGAGTCAGGGTCAAGAGAAACGGGCTGCCCCCGTGCATATACCGTCTCCCGGTAGCCAGCCTGTCAAGAGCATGGAAAGTCTCCCCCAGGATCAGAGGTACAACATCTCTGCCCAAGCGACAGTGAACGACTACATCCAGCAGAAACCGATGACAGATCCCAAACGAATAGACCATGAACAAGGTCCCAAACATGCAAAGTGCAAAGGCATCCCAATAGGCATCGTCGAGTAAGCCTAAGCCCCTAAATCTATCAGGGAGACCGGAAATATCAAAATGATCGGGACCACGGATCATACCTTGCGCTTCCTCCGGGGAAAGATGAAGGAGGTTGCACAATCTGTCAACGAAAGAAGCCCCTCTAGGCAAAGGAACCGCTATCTCCTCCACCTCCGGGCCACCAAGCAAAGCCCGAAATTCTTCCACGGTCGGAACAACCTCATTGTAAGAAAGGCAAAAGACATGCCTTCTAGTGTCCCAGAACGAGGAAGAAGCTCTCAAAAGCTCATAATCCGGAACCAACTCCTTGAGGGACCATAAACACTTCACCTTGTACCTTTCTTCAAAGAAGGACCTCCTCTCATGCATAATCTCCCGGGACCAATCCTTGAATTTGTTAAAGAATGACATTTGGGATTCTTGGGACAATTTTGATGGAGCTTTTCTAAGGTTTTCCATGGATTTTCTCTCTTTCTCCCCGAAAATGGCTGTTTGGACTGGAGGTTGAAGAGGATATTTGAATTTGAAATAAAGTGAGACCAGATCTGAAGCAAAATTAAAGGACAGTGTCAGATTCCTGTCCTATCCGCGCGGATAAGTTTGTCAAAAAAAAAAATCTTTGCAACAGTCCAAACTGCTGCACCAAAGGAATATTTTGTCCCAGCCAAAGCCTGTCCAAGCCAGTCCATGCACCAAACATCTACACCCTTACCAAAAAAAAAAAAACCAAGGCTCATGCAACATTGCATTCATACTGCATTGCATTCATAAAAATAAAATCCTAAATTATTACATTCCAAAAATAAAGGGAGTGTGCATAAAAAAAAATCAAATAAAAAAAAGTAGGTAACAATAATCCTAAATTATTACATCAAAAAAAAAAAAATGTGCATAAGCTGTACAAATCTCAATCTCAGTCACAAATCTCAATCTCAGAAAATCAATCTAAAAAAAAAAAGAGAAATCAATCAGAATCCCTAGCGCCCGACGTCTGCCCCCGGTCCCTCTTGCGACTCGGGCCCGCCTCCTCAGGAGCCATGAAGATCTCAGGCTCAGAATCATCGGCCTCGTCCCCGGAAGAAGGCTCATCGGGACCAACCGGCACGCTCTGATAGGGCAAGCCAAGATCTGTGAAAAAATCATATCCGAATGTGAAGGCGTCGGACTCCTGGACGTACAAAGAAGACCCACCATGCTGCCAAACGTGTCCCTGCCCATGTGGATCCCCGAGAATGACATGATCCGAAGGCAGCACCGCGCGGGGATCAATGAGAGGAGACAGAGGAGTCTCGGAAGAAGTCTCTGAACGAATAGGGAAGCCTCCCCGCCCGATGTGCGCCGACCGTGGTCGCCTCGCTCTAGCCTGAGGAGCCCCACAAGCAACCATCCTCCTGATAAATCTCTTAGCCCCGATCACTTGTTTCGTCAGCTTCTCAACGACCACCTCCGAAAACTGCACGAAAGCAAAAGCGTCAGAAACAGTTGAAGCGAAAAATGATGACAGGAAAGAAAAGAAAAGACAAAAGCAAAAAAAAAAGAGAGAAAGGTGGGAAGGAGGAGCCATACCTTCATACCCGGACGAGGTCGGAAAGCTCGTGGAAGCCGCTCAGGCTGAGGGATCTGCACCCTCAATCGGACCCCATCCTGGACATATGAAAAATCCGTCCGAGGGTACCGCGGGATCCCAAACCCCTCTCTATCCAGAACCTGGGGCATCCTCAGCCTCCTCAAAACAAATACGGGGTACGGCTCAATCGCCACAAATGCCGAGAAGTGCTGGTCGGCTCGGTAATCATCCCAGGTCGTAGACCTATCACTCGGGTGCATCATATCGGCGGGAGGCTCCACCGGTGTCATCAGAGGCGAGTTCACGCCATACTGGCGCGTCACCCTCTCTCCCAGGTAATAGACATCGCAGATCAGACCTCTCAGAATCCTCCGCTGCACAGTCCAAATCTCAGTGCCCTTCAGCTGCGCCACCTCGAAACGATCCCAGGGATAGAATATCATCCTCTCATCCGTCTCAGCCTCCGTCAAAGGAAGGCAATCCGCGTATCTGAGAGTCGTACGCCCCCCCGGAGCTTATCTTCTCTCGGGCATGCTTGGACCAGAGCGCATGGCCGGATACGCCCGACGTACTCCGCCGGCCGCCACATCGTGACGTGAAAGAACTCCAACGCCCATACCGCGAAAGGTAAAGATCAAATCAATCCAAGCAGCAAAAGAAAAGTGTGTGCTCAAGAAAAAGGGAAAGCAAAAAGAAAGCTTATACCTCCAGTGGCAAACTCAAAGCAAGATAAGGAGCTCACAGCCCTTCCGCCGTACCTATCAAGAGCAAAGTAAAGCTCGCCACTCGACCTCTCCCCAAGAGACATCTCCAGCCATCTCCATGTCCTCCAAGGACCTCAACAAGGCAAAGACCTGCCGTCCCCAAGATGTCCAAAAAGGGTGCTCGAAAAAGCAAACCACAAGAAGGCCCTAGCAATGCGCTCGCCGCCTATCCTCTCCTCCCCACCTCGTAGCTCACAATGGTCTCCACAATCTTCCCATAGACCACGGCATACTCCATCCCCATCCCCTTTTTGGGAATAGGGGAAAATCCCAGAAGAGCCTGCAGGTCCGCGTCGCTATAGCCGTCCCGCCACTCAATGCTGCGTCCATTAAAGGACAGACCCGTGATCGCAGCGTAGTCGGAAGGCGTAACCGTAGCCTCGCCCCAGAAAAAGTGAAACGTATGGGTCGCATCCCACCAGTGCTGCGCCAAAGCAAACATCAGGCCCTTGCTTTTAGGGAACTTGACCAATCCCCTCAAGCACTCAATGAACTCCCAAAGCCCGGTCTCAACAACAATCTGTCTCGGACTCGGCAAAGCTCCTCGGCCCGCATTCGGAAGCCGGTCCCACAAGTCAACTACAGACTCCACCGATCCTCGAGTCTTCATCTTGTTCAGCTGCTCCGTAACGTAGTTGTTTCCGCTCTGCAATAAAAAAAAAAAGAGAAAGAAAATGTCAAAAAATTTTTGCATTTGCATTTGCACAAAAAAAAAGAAAGAAAGCATATACATGCATCATTCATCAAAGTTTTGAAGAAAATTCGGCAGCATAACGGCATGCAATGAACCGAGCCCCATTTTTTCTCTCACAAAAAAGACAGTTTTCAGCAAATCCCAACCAACATGCATACATGCATATCACTCATCATCAAAAAAAAAGAGAGTTCTACATGCATTTCTACGGAAGTAAAAACTCCGTCCCATTTTCCATAAAAAAAAAAAACATGCATACATTCGTTCGGGAAGAAAAAAAACTCTGTCCCATCTTTCATGAAACAGCATACATAAACAATCTCTCAAGTCATTCATTCAATCAAAGGGGAACGAAAAATCCGTCCCACTTTTCATAGAAAATCACACTCTCAAAAAAAAAAAAAATGCATTCATAACATGCATATCACTCATCATCAAAAAAAAAAAAAAGAGGAAGAGATCCTACATTCATACATTCACACAAGGAGTCAACGGAAGCAAAAACTCCGTCCCATTTTCATAAAATAACATGCATACATGTCATTCATAGAATCATCATCTCATTGCAAAAAAAAAAAAATCATCATGTCAACATTGCAAGAATCCTACATTGCAACAAAAGAAGTCCGTCCCAAATTCGGGAAATCATCCATCATAGTCTCATATTTCAAAAAAAAAAAAATGGCGAAAATGCCAATTCTTTTTCCAAGCAAAATGCACATTTTGAGTTACCCATATACTCATTACAACATGCAAAGCATCAAAATCAAGATTCAAAGCCAAGAACATCAATCATTCGAATTTTCAAAAAAAAAAAAAATATCAAAAACCACCCAAAATTCAAGCAAAAAATCAACAAAGGAATCAAAAGGATTCGAAGAATACCGTTCGGAGACTCGGATCGGTGGCCCAATGTTGCCAAGCATCGGGGTATGGCTCCTCCGTAATCGATTGCGAAAGAGTATAATGCCTCCTCATTCGGACGAGCTCCAATCGTCTCTCCGCTACCGGGCCACGTCCTTGGCCTTGAAAAACACCTTCCCCGTGTTCCATTGCTTGAAAATCGAAGAAAAATGGAAGAATTTTCAAGCTTTTTGACCTTCAATGGCGGTTTTGGCGAAAAATCTCCTTCTCTCTCGTAATTTTTGAAAAAACTGAATGGGGAAGAGGAAGGGCGTTGGCCCCTCATTAAGACCCTCTGACTTTCAAACCCTCTCCGCGCGGACAGGATTGTAAGGGTCAAAATGACCCTTTTGCCCTTTAAAATTCCAGGACTCTGCCGTTCAGTCCCCAACTTAACAGAGTTAACCAAAGTTAACCAAAGTCAACCCCCTTTCGTCAAAATCATCAAACGGCAGTCAAACGTAAGACCGATTTCCCCGAGAAAGATAACGGGATCCCGTATCTTTCATCAAAATCATCCCCGACAGTCAAACGTAAGACCGGTTTCCCCGAGAAAGATAACGAGATCCCGTATCTTTCATCAAAATCATCAAACGGCAGTCAAACGTAAGACCGATTTCCCCGAGAAAGATAACGGGATCCCGTATCTTTCATCAAAATCATCAAACGGCAGTCAAACGTAAGACCAGTTTCCCCGAGAAAGATAACGAGATCCCGTATCTTTCATCAAAATCATCAAACGACAGTCAAACGTAAAACCGATTTCCCCGAGAAAGATAACGGGATCCCGTATCTTTCATCAAAATCATCAAACGGCAGTCAAACGTAAGACCGATTTCTCCGAGAAAGATAACGGAATCCCGTATCTTTCATCAAAATCATCCCCGACAGTCAAACGTAAGACCGATTTCCCCGAGAAAGATAACGGGATCCCGTATCTTTCATCAAAATCATCCCCGGCAGTCAAACGTAAGACCGATTTCCCCGAGAAAGATAACGAGATCCCGTATCTTTCATCAAAATCATCAAACGGCAGTCAAACGTAAGACCGATTTCCCCGAGAAAGATAACGAGATCCCGTATCTTTCATCAAAATCATCAAACGACAGTCAAACGTAAGACCGATTTCCCCGAGAAAGATAACGAAATCCCGTATCTTTCATCAAAATCATCAACCGGCAGTAAAACGTAAGTCCGATCTCCCCGAGAAAGATAACGAAATCCCGTATCTTTCATCAAAAATCATCAACGGCAGTAAAACGTAAGTCCGATCTCCCCGAGAAAGATAACGGGATCCCGTATCTTTCATCAAAATTATTCCCCGGCAGTCAAACGTAAGTCCGATCTCCCCGAGAAAGATAACGGAATCCCGTTTCTTTTATCAAAATCATTCCACGACAGTAAAACGTAAGTCCGATCTCCCCGAGAAAGATAACGGGATCCCGTATCTTTGATCAAAATTATTCCCCGGCAGTCAAACGTAGGTCCGATCTCCCCGAGAAAGATAACGGAATCCCGTTTCTTTTATCAAAATCATTCCACGGCAGTAAAACGTAAGTCCGATCTCCCCGAGAAAGAAACGGGATCCCGTATCTTTCATCAAAATCAATCCCGGCAGTCAAACGTAAGTCCGATCTCCCCGAGAAAGATAACGGAATCCCGTTTCTTTTATCAAAATCATTCCACGGCAGTAAAACGTAAGTCCGATCTCCCCGAGAAAGAAACGGGATCCCGTATCTTTCATCAAAATCAATCCCGACAGTAAAAACGTAAGTCCGATTTCCCCGAGAAAGATAACGGAATCCCGTTTCTTTCATCAAAATCAATTCCGGCAGTCAAACGTAAGACCGATTTCCCCGAGAAAGATAACGGAATCCCGTTTCTTTCATCAAAATCATTCCCCGGCAGTAAAACGTAAGACCGATTTCCCCGACGAATACATCCGATTTTTCCCTAGCAAAGGCTAACGAAATCCCCAGCGAAGCTAACGGAATCCCAAAAGCCAACGGAATCTCGAGTAGATTTCGAACTACGAAAGGGCTTGATTCCCACTAGGGATACCTAGGTAGCCTATCATTAGGTCCAGCCACTCGACCAGCACGGTCATCCTTCGGCAGCAGACGTAAGACCGATCCTTTCAAAATGAAGTCCATCGAAAGGCCATTTCCATTCAAGGTGCGAGGCACCTAAAAAGCCATCATCATCAAGGTCCGAGGCACCTAAAATGCCATCTTCAAGGCTCGAGGCACCTAAAATGCCATCTTCAAAGCTCGAGGCACCTAAAATGCCATCATCAAGGTTCGAGGCACCTAAAACGCCATCTCCAAGGTTCGAGGCACCTAAAACGCCATCTCCAAAGGTTCGAGGCACCTAAAACGCCATCTCCAAGGTCCGAGGCACCGTAGACGCCATCATCAAGGTTCGAGGCACCTAAGACGCTGTCACACACAACACTAGGAAAGCGATAAATCACAATCATCCCCAGCAGAGCGGATAGCCATCAAACCAAAAAGAGCCATTCCTATCCCCAGCAGAGCGGATGGCCATCAGACCGAAAAGGGTCATTCCTATCCCCAGCAGAGCGGATAGCCATCCGACCGAAAATGGTCATCTCTTACCCCCAGCAGAGTTTCTCTCCAGCAACCGACTGCAGAACTCGCTCATCAGGTTCGAGGCACCTAAGACGCCATCATCTCCAGGGTCAAAGACCCGAACTACGACCGGCTTGATTCCCATTCGGGATACGTAGGTAGCCTATCACTAGGTTCAGCCACCCGATCACTCGATCATCCCGCCAAATATGAAGCCTTACTCTTATCGACGACCCCGCTTCCTTCGAAAGCGCCGTCGCCGAGGGGCTACTGTAAGTGCTCCAATTTGAGCTTGTTAGTATTTTCGTTAGAAAATTAACGAAAGTTTTAACATTCCTAATAATTACTAACATTTCCTAACATTTCCTAACAATCCTAACTTTTCTAACAAAGTGAGGGCAAAATGGGCATTGCTATTTAAAGATAAACCTTCAAAGGAATCTCAAAAAGAAAAAGAATTAAGAAAATCCCAACAAAGAAGTTGAAAAACATTTTCTCGTTGGAATTTTGAAATTATATATCCTTGTGTCCAAAGCCTCGGAGCAAAGATTTAATGAACAGTGCACGCCACCAATCCCATCAGCGCGGATACCTTTGTAATTTCCAGAGGGCTATAAATTGAGCCCTCCAGTCACAAGAAAAAAAAAAAAGAAGAACACAACTCACAGCATTTGGCGAAAATACTTGAGAAAACAGTGAGAATTCTCTAAGAATTGTCACCTTTTTCTCTTGAATCTTCCCAACTCTCACTCACCCAAATAAAACCCACTCACTCTCAAGTTCAAACACTCTTGTATTCAAGCCTTTAAACACCAAAAACACAAAGAAGATAGGTATAACCTCCCTCTTCTTACCCTAAATCTCTCATCCATGCATGCATTTTCAAGCTACAAAATGTAGTTCATTCATCTTCTTGTCTTAGATCCAAGAAGATCACCATGGAAGTTCATCTCCATGGATGATCTTCTACAAGGATCAACATTTTCTTCAATGTGTTCTTACTTACTTGCAAATGCATTTTCAAAACCCTAAAAACCATTTTCAAGCACCAAATCTTGATTTCAAAGGATAAAATTCCCCTTCCCAAGCAAATGAAGTGCTTAGTCCTAATGTACCCCAAGGATGGTTTGGTATAGTTGATTCACCACTAAAATGTCAAGTGATCACTAACCAAAACCTAGGGAAATTGGGACAAGCATGGATGCAAAAACCCCCTTTAAAATCATATTTTCTTTCTTGAGAAGTTGCTGTCCAGTAGCAATTTTCCAAGACCCCAGTCCATTGTCTTAATTTTTGGACACAGATAAACTTGGAATTTGGTGTTGACTACAAAACACTTTTTGTAGCAAACATCCAGAGCTTTCCAGACATATTTTTTCTTTATTTTTTGGGTGAGTAAAACTCCTCTTTTCAAATTTTCTTTTAGAGGCCAGTTCATCAGCTTCTGGAAATCCAGATTTCATATCTGAGATTTCCAGAAGGTTTTGACCCCTAAAATCTTCTCCAAAATGGAAAATTCCTTCCCACAAATCTTATTTAAGGTGTCTGGAACAACTTTCATTCTCTGAGTTTATCCAGATTATAAATTTTTAAGACCCTTGAATCCATTTCAAAATCAAAGGTCCACTGCCTTTTTTCATTCTGGCAGAAGTGACTCTCAACTTCAAAAGGTCTTTTGAGTACCAAATCTCAATCCAAAAATCTTCCAAAAAATCATGGGATCAGTTTAAAGTCTTAAAAAGATATCCCAACTTTTACTTTTCTGAGTTTCAACTTATTTTGGCCAAAACACACACACACACACACAAATGATTTTCAGCTTGGAAGACTCGTTTTACGAGGCATTCCGGGTGCACACTAACGTCCTTCCCGGCGTGTAACATGACCTCCGAACCCAAATCTCTAATCTCGGGCATTTTTCAAAGTTTTGGCCCTTAAAACAAAAATGGCGTGGCGACTCCGTTCTTTTTCCGGTTTTATTTGGTTTTTCAAAGAAACGCAAAAACCGAATTTTTCCCGAGGAAATTTTGGTGGCACATCATCACACACAGGTATAATGAACCTTCAATCACTTATAGAACAAATCAATAATTGATTGAATTCCATTATACCCCCTTATCACATATACACGTTCAAGCACATGATAGATACTTGAAATAAATCCACAAAAAGGGATAATATATAACAACATGGTAATATATACTCATGCTAATCAATACCATAGTGCAACAACCATTTACTACACAATGTATCATAATATAACAACATGGTAATGTATACTCATGCTAATCCATACCATAGTGCAACAACCATTTAATACACTATGCATAATATCATTAATGAATATGAATTCAAGTAATGGTAACAATATAACCAAATAATCCACAATTGGGATACCATATAACAATACCAATTAATCCACACTTGGGATACAACACATCAACTTGCCAAATAATCCATACTTAGGATATTAAGGTATCCACAAAATCAATAATTCAACAATTTGGAATAATAATGCCACAAGGCGATACATGCTCATCTCCAATTATCTCAATAGTGAAACCTAGGGTTTCTACACTATTTCCAACTAATCACCAAGGATAGGGCAAGTAGGGCCACTATACATCATAACCCATTCCTACCTAGTCATTATACAATAATACAAAGCCTCTATGAGGGTTCAAGCTCAATTTACCAAGTGGGAGTCATAATTTATAAGTGACCAAATAAGATTGCTAAACTACTTCTGGTTCAGATTTAAAGTGAGTTTCTGGGTCTTGGGCGACCGCCCAAGTGGGTTTCCAAATGTATACTAGTTCCTGCCCTCTTGGGCGACCGCACACACCTCTTGGGCGACCGCCCAAGAGGATTTCCAAGGGAGGTAAGTTCCTGGCAGCATGGGCGGCCGCTCATGCCCCCTTGGGCGACCGCCCAAGTGCCCAACTAGAAATTTCCCAGATTCCAACTCTTCTTCCTAGATTCAATTTCTTTTCTTTTTATCTACCCTAATTTCAAGAACACCAAGAGGATTTCCTAGCTTTACAAAGTTCATCCCAAATCATGTAAACCCAAAATAATGTAAGCTTAGATTATTTATCACTAATTCTTCCACCCATTTCATACATTCTAAATCATCTTCCATGAACATTAACCTCATTCTATTTCATTTACCAAATCACTCAACTATTATAAATTTTTCCAAAGCATGAAACAATTATCAATATAACAAGAACAACCTTAAAGTCATCAACATTTTATTTTCTTTATACCCTCATTCTTCCAATTTAAACCCCCATTTCATACTAAATATCAATTCATCCTCAATTAACCCAACTTACTCAAATAACCTTATTTAAAAATACAAGATCCTTTTTCTTTTCACAAAACATTCATTAACACATAAAATGTGCAATATTTAGAAAGAAGTCATAATAACTTACCTAGCAATTATGAAGTGGATTTAGGATCTTCTTAGCTCAAAGTGCTCCCCTCTTCATCCCGAACACGAAAGTACAATTAAATCTTCAAATGGAGAAGAATTAAGCTTGCTAATGACTTGGAAGAGGTGATCTCCAAGAAGGTTTCCATGGGGAATTATGGGAGGAGTAAGAAGAAGATGATGGAGGGAGTATGGGGTTTGCTTGACTAAATGGAGGAGGTGAAGGAAGGGGTGTAGGGAAAGTATGGGAGGAGCATGGGGGTGTTGACTAAGGAGGGGAACAAGGTGAGGGAAATGAGGGGAGAGCATGGCCCCCCATCTCAATCAATTAAAGCATTTTTAAAATCTTTTCATTAAAATTCTTTACTTCTTTCCCCTACACAAAGAAGCCTAACTACTCATATTTTATTTATTTTATCCATTTCTATTATTATACTTCTCCCAAGATGCTTTATTTAATTTCCCAATCATCTCAACCTAATATAAGAAATTAATGATATAAAATGATCACATACTATTAACAATAATATTAAAAGCATATATTATGATGCTAAAATTAGTGCCTAGGGTTAGGGTCGTTACATTCACTCCCCCTTAAAGAAAATTCGTCCCGAATTTTAAACTTGATTACCTTAATGATCAATAACAAAGGCTACTTCCCCAAGCATTTCAAATTACAACCTTCAAATAGTTTCCTTAATGTCATGATTCTTCTATACATTCTCACAACCCAAATATTCTAGAATTTAATCCCGAAATTGTAATTCTAATAACTCTTCAACGTTTTCCCCACATAGGTCAAATCCGCCTAAACATCATTAATTGAAGAACTCCATTCACACGAAGGATCATACAAATAAATTTTCCATATCACATTTTATACAGTACCCCTTCAATGCTAAACCAAAACTGCTATTATACTCAACTCCGCTAAGATTAATAGAACATTTCAAGTTGAAAAGAAATCTATCCCTCCACACACCATCTATTCTTCAAGAGTTTGGACAGTCTTCTAATCTCTTCCTTTTAAGTAACTAAATCCTCCAACTCTTAGGATCGGTAACAGATTCCACAAGAGAGCTTCAAAAAGGTAAGGTTATCACATAAAACAATTGTAGCCACTCTCGAGTAGAGGGTAAGAAAATTCTGGTTTATCTAAGCCAACTTCCTCGAAGCATACACTATTACTTTCCCAATTCTCATAATATCACCATCTAATTCTCCTTTAATACGCACTTAAAATTTCACAAAGTCCTCACATCCATTAAGTAAGATAAGGATCGGATCTATAGCCAATCTATTCTCCATCTCTATCAATATAATTCATACTTATTACTTCCTACACCATTTATACATCCATTAGAGTTAACTAAAGCAACGATTGTTCAATTCTCAAGAACTCCTTAAAATTTCTTCGATAATACTTGCCAACCCAAAAATCACAGACTCAATCCTGGTAATATCCATGGTAACCTTCAAACTCAAGACTATATAACCCGAAATTCGAAATCTTCTCGAGCCAACTCACACTAGCTAGACCTTGCATACAAGGACTCCTCACCGGGAATCATTAACCCAACTCTCAATTGATTTTCATGATCTTCCCGGAACTTTAATTGACAAAGAGACCATCAATCCTAATTACCATAAAGCCATCAAAATAAGGTTTAAAAATTCTGCTCATCATACCCGTAACCAACACATGAGATACCTCGATGGAAGCACCAATACCATCTACTCACAACGAGTACATAAAATTTTTGAAAAGACTTCTTATGCAAGTCCAACACCTACCAAATACCTTTTACACTTTTTAACCAAAATTTTTCTGGCTTAAACGCATATATAACAAGAATACCATATAAAGGTTTATCTATATCAAATACCAATATAATCAAATTGGGTATAGAAAAGGAGACTTACTTCTTAGGATAGTCTACCAAAGCACAACTACTTAACCCTCCAGGTCAAGTATATATCATAATTACACGTCGGTAATCATACTAAATCAAGTGGCAATACATGCTCAGCTAAAACCACATCACCATCGTGGTAAACCAAAGAAGATTCGAGGTGTTCTCTCATAAGAGCAGAATCCTCTAACAATAAAACAAAATATCAAGTAATGTATGCCACATAGAAGCAACATGCTATGCCACACATAATGATATGAAACAAGCTCTATAAAATATGACTCCTACTTCTGAGACATGGAGTTTACCTCTAGTGACTCCCGAGGAATCTATCTCTCCTGGACCCGAAACATACACTCGATCACAGACCTTCTCTTTCGGTTCCCCATTCGTTATCTCTTTTGGTACCCCTTCTTTGTCGTCCACCCGGTTGACCACTGCTTGAAGCTCGTCCCCGTTGAAACTTTGGACAATTTCTCCTAAAGTGACCCATTTCTCCACACTTCAAGCATTTCCCTTGCTTACTCCAACACTTGTCTTCAGAATGACCCATCTTCTTGCAAAATTTACAAATCATCCCATACTGTTTTGATATTAGCCTTGACGAAGAAGCTACAACAAGTTCTCCTCTCATACTCCCTGAAGTTAAAGTCCTTGGCTGTCCTCTAATGATTTTGGATCCTTGTCCTAGATACTTTGGCTTATTTCCAATCCCACCTTCCGATTTTCCACTATTTTCCTCAATGTTATTCTCGATCTTATAAGCTCTCTCTATGACTGTCTGATAATTGGTGAAGCTATCAATCACTAATTTCTTCCTAAACTCAATCCTCAAACCTTTTATAAACCTATGAACTCTCCTCGCTTCATGCGGTACCAAATGAGGGCAACACTTAGCTAATTCCTCAAACCTGACTGAATACTGATTCACTGTCATGTCCCCTTGTTCTAGTCCTAAGAATTCGATCTCCTTCTTGTCTCTTGTAACCATCGAAATGAAATAATCCTCGAACTGTTTGGTGAAATTATCCCAAGTCTGGGGCGTATGATCCCGCTCCCAATTTCCTTTCAGAATCTGCCACCACTGATCAGCTGGACCTTCAAGTTTGAAAACGGCATACCTAACTTTCTCTTCGTTGGGACTTTCTATAACCTCAAAAATCCTATTCATTTCGGCTAACCATTTTTCTGCCTTTAGCGGATCCGGATCTCCATTATAGCTCGGTGGGTTTATCTTCACAAATTTTTCCAATCCATCACTTTGACATACCTCAGGTTGATTCGGAACTGATCCCCTAGTTTCTATATTATGTACAAACATCCTGAATAACTTCATCATCTCTTCATCCTGAATTCCACCTATACCCATATCTCCTTCAGTTTCTAGAACCTTTCGCTGATCCTTATTGTTGGGCCCTACATTTTTCAGTCAACATGTTTTACAACTTACACCTAAAAACTTGGTACTAACAACTCGAGTTGTTCTATTTACAACTTGGCTTTCTGCAGGTTGGGACGCAGTAACGCTCTTCCTATTTTATAGGGCACGTGTCAAAGGAAGCAATGACTAAGTCAAAAACGTTTCTTCAGCAACAGATCTTATCTTCTCCCTCAAACAACAAATGGCGGATATATCTCTCTTTGATCAACCTCTTCCCCGAGTTTATAGGCGCATAATCTTCTTTGTTAATTAGTTTTATTTGAGGTATAAAAGGGGAACACACACTGTATTTTCACACACGTTCTTCACTAGCTTAAGCTCCCTTTTTCATACGCTCTTAGCATTTTAATCTCAAGAGAATTCTTAGTAAACTTTCGGTCAAGGCAGGAGCCAGATCCTCCCGGGGTTTTATGCCGGCGAACAAGTTGTTCAAGGGCTTTCCCTAGTCAACAAACACCTTGTGTCCATTTCTATTCAACTTGATAATCATTGTACCTAGATTCATATCACTTTAGTCACTTTTCTTCTCATCGAAATACACTTGTAGAAATTTGACCAAAACAATTTGGCGCCGTCTGTGGGAATCCTTGATTATTCAAGTAGAAATGGCTAATCCGTCGTCCGACAGTCAAGCTGGGAGTCGTCCACCTCCTGTTTCCAATGCCCAAGGCAACCCTCCTCCAAGTGCAGAAGCTGTCAATTTGGAGATAATGTCCAACATGGCGGACATGTTGAAGAAAATAGGCAATCGGTTGGATGCTCAGGAGCATACGAATACCATGATATTCAATGCCATTGATAGTCTGCGTAAAGGGAAGCAAGCTGAGACTCAAGTATCCACTCCGTTTTCACCTTTACTTCCTAGATCTTTGTTTGGTGCAGGTACAGGACCGAGCCATGTCGGAGATATCCCTATGTCCAACACCTTGCCAGCGGAGAGCACAATTGTGACATCCATTCCAATCGAGCAACCAAGAGTCGGCCTACCAGCTAGCCAACCTGCGCTATCATCTTGCTACACTTATGCTACACCCTCAATGGGGCAAACGGGAAGTTTCTTTAATGCTTTCGATACTTTCGCACCTCAGGTTAATAATGCTCCTCTTTTCGCAGAGAACCAACTTGTTAAGGAAATGCAAACCATTAAGGAGTTGCTCCGAAGCGTGCCTGGAGTCAACTTGCCGTATCATCAAGTCTCTCCAAATTGCTACAATGAGTCTCGTTTTGTGCCAGCAATAGCCAGTGTGGAGATCCCGAAGAAATTCTCAGTCCCTCATATGAAGAAGTATGATGGAAGCACCGACCCCGCGTAGATACATGTATTCTTTGTATCAAGAATCAATGGATATCATAAGTATCCCCCCTATGTTTAAAGAAGCGTGTTTTTGCAGGGGCTTTGGCTCTACTTTGTCAGGACCAGCCTTGAAATGGCTAACAAGGCTCCCTCTAAACTCTATTTCGTCTTATGCTCAACTTGTTAATATGTTCATTAACCAATTTTCATGTAACAGGGCATTCGACAAGTTGACCAGTGATCTTTATGGAATTGTGCAACAGCCTAACGAAAATCTTAAAGAGTATTTGCACATGTTCAAGAAGGAGGCAGTGACTATACCCAACTTGGACGTATCCACCGCTACGGAAGCATTCCACATAGGCTTGAAGAAGAGCTCTTTGTTCTACAACGAGTTGGTGATGACCCCTGCGAAACAACTTGAAGAAATCAGAACCAGGGCCTTGCCTTACATCAGATTGGAGGAAGATAGCTTGGCGATGGGGAAGTCAACTGGGAGGACTCCTACTCCTCTATTTGAACCCTCTGACAGACGATCGGATTCCCATCACTATAAGTCCAACAGGCAAACCCCGTTAAAACCGAACCTTCTAGAATTCATGTTGTAGATGATGATCGTGAAGGTGATGATAATGATTATCCACAAATTTCTGAATATTGCTTTTCCGTGGACATTGCAGAATTTCGTGCACCATGGGAAATCTTGGAGATAAAGCCAGATGTCCCAAGAAGAATGACCAGTCAACAACATCGAAGGACAAGTCTAAGTGGTGCGCATTTCATGAAGATTTTGGGCACACCACCGAGAACTGTTTCGCCTTGAGGAAGGAGATTGCTCATTTATTGTCCAAGGGTCTTCTCAAGGATTTGTTGGGCAAGAAAAGGGTCAGGAGTGAATCCAAAGAACCTGATTCAGGGAACAGCCTAGACCCGAGAAAGTTGCACCCTCCACCCACCAAGGTAGTGAATGTTATTTCAAAGTGGGTCTCATATTTGCGGCACAACTTACTCGCCGCCAAGCGTCATGCCAAAAGCTCTAAGGAAGATCAATCGAATTGCCTTCAAGGCGTCGTGACTTCACGTAATGGTCATGTTATTTCCTTTGAAGATGAAGATAAGGACAACACGTTGGACCCTCATCATGATGGTCTAGTTGTGCGTGCAGATTGCCAATCATGTGTGGTCAAGCGGATTCTCGATCGACCCAGTGGCAGCCTCGCCAACATCATCTTTACTCATGCTCTTGAAGATATGGGCATCCCTATGTTCGGTGGTGAAGAATTCATCCGTACCGGGTAGGGTTCGGTGGTGAGGTGAAGCAAACAAAGGAGAGATCAAGTTGCCCATCTACCTAGAGGGTATGAATTCCATGGAGAGGTTTTCAGTGTGATTGAGTGCTCTTCCTCGTACAATGTTATATTGGGAAGACCTTGGATCCACAACATGAAGGCCGTGCCATCAACTTACCATCAATGCGTCAAGTTTCCAACACCTCGGGAGTTGCCAAGTTGAAGGGAAACCAGCAAGTCTCTAAAGAATGCTACAAGGTCAACATGAAAGCAAGCTCGACCCCTCGGCAAGCATAGCAATTAAAGAAAAAGGCCCAGACATTCTTGAAGCAAATGGAGCACGATACAAAAAGAGTTCCTGTTGATGCATCAAATCCCGAGGCCCAAGTGCAAGTTGGGATAGACCTACCGTCCGAAATCGAAGAGGAGCCGATCGAGTTCCCGAAAAGTCAGAAATGTTGTTTTGATTGGAAGCATGAAGACATGACGGGGATAAGCAAGGACATCATCACTCACAAGTTGAACATCGATCCGACCATCCGTCCCGTCCGTCAAAAGAAGGAAGTTCGCCCAGAGCGGAACCGCATCATAAAGGATGAAGTTGAGAGGCTTCAAGTCCAAGATGATCGTAGAAGTTCAAGCACCCAAGGTGGTTGGCTAACGTTGTAGTGGTGGATAAGAAGAATGGCAAGTGGCGAGTATGCGTGGACTTCACCGACTTGAACAAGGCCTCGTCCAAAGGATCCATTCCCTCTCCCTCATATTGATTCTCTAGTTGATGAGACAAACTGCCACGACGTCTTGACATTCATGGATGCATCTTCCGGTATCAACAAATTCAAATGGAGCCTTCGCACCAAGAAGATACAGATTCATGACTCCAGGAAGGTATATATTGTTATATTTCTATGCCCTTTGGTCTTAAAAATGCAGGGCAACCTATCAAAGGTTAGTGAACAAAATGTTCAAAGACCAACTTGGCAAGACGATGGAGGTCTACATAGACGATATGGTGGTCAAATCCAAGCACATTGAGGATCATGTGGAGCACCTTGTCGAGGCATTCAACATCTTGAAAGCCTTCAACATGAAGCTCAATCCGGCGAAGTGCAACTTCGGTGTTAGAGCAGTAAATTCTTGGGATATATGGTGACCAAGAGGGGAATCGAAGCAAGTCCCGAACAAATCAAAGCCATTCTCAACTTGGAATCCCTAAGAACATCAAGGACGTACAAAGGTTAACAGGTAGAGTAGCCGCTTTGAATAGATTTATATCCAAATCATCTCCGATAAGTACAGTTATTCTACGAAGTATTAAGAAAAAACAGACTCTTTCAATGGACTGACCAACATGAGGCAGCCTTCAAACAACTTAAAGAATACTTGATGACGTCACCCCTGCTTGCTAAACCCGAACATGGTGAGCATCTCTATTTATACTTAGCCGTATCTCGAAAATGTCTGTTAGTGCAGATTGGTGAAGGAAATCCAAGGTGAACAAGATCCTCGTTTACTATGTAAGTAAGTCTTTATTGGATGCCGAAACAAGGTACTCTCATCTTGAAAAATTGATATTAGCCTTAACTATCTGCGCTACCAAACTACGTCATTATTTTGAAACACATTCCATAACTGTTAGAACTAATTATCCTATGAGAAATGTGTTGAGAACGCCGCAGATGTCGGGCAAGTTGGCCAAGTGGTCGGTCAAGTTGAGCACGTATGACATTTCGTACGAGCCAAGAACGACCATCAAATCGCAGCCCTAGCCGATTTCGTAGCCGACTTCACCAAGTTTGCGGCGAGGTAGAACTGGAAGTGCAACAACCTGGAAGGTAAAACTGTTCCTAGATTTTGGACATTGTATACCGATGGAGCTTCAAATTCTAAAGGGATTGGTTTGGGAATAATCTTGAAGTCCCCTCAAGGTGATATCATACCTCAAGCTGTATCTTGTGAATTCAGTGCAACAAATAACGAAGCTGAGTATGAAGCCCTAATCATGGGTTTAACTACAGCTTTAAGTTTGAATATTACACATTTAAATGTATTTGTTGACTCTCAACTACTAGCTAACCATTTTAATGGCGCTTATATGGCGAAGCATTCCAAGATGACTCGTACCTCCAACAGTTAAGGCCTTAGCTTCAAATTTCTATCATTCTCTTTGGAACAGGTCCCTAGAGAAGAGAACGCAGAAGCGGACGCCTTGGCCAACTTGGGTTCAACTTGCAAATCAATGTTGCATACTAGTATCCCCATCATTTATGTTAAGTACCCGACAATAGACCAAGTTGAGGAAACTCAAGTGGTTACTCCACCTACTGGGGCACAAGATGCTAAACCTTCTTGGACCCAACCTGTAATTGAGTTCCTTCAACTTGGAACTATTCCACCCGATGTTAAGAATGCTAGATCTTTTAAGATTCGTACTTCTACTTTTGTTTTGATAGATAATGTGCTATTCAAGAGGTCTTTTGCAGGACATTATTTGAGATGTGTCGATAATGAGCAAGTTGAACTAGTACTCAAAGAAATCCACGAAGGAATTTGTGGGAACCATTCTCGTGGGAAAGCACCGGCGTCGAAGGCCCTCAAGACAGATACTATTGGCCAACCATGCGTCAAGATGCTATGAGCTATGTACAAAAGTGTGACGCCCGCTAAAGACACAAGAACATCTTGCATCAACCTTTGAGCCTTTACATTCTATAGTCCCATCTTGGCCTTTCATGCAGTGGGGCATGGACATTGTAGGCAAGTTGCCTAAGGCTCCCGGAGGCAAGGTGTTCATGTTGGCATTAACCGATTATTTCTCAAAGTGGATCGAAGCAGAAGCTTATGTACAGGTGAGAGATAAGGAGGTAATCTCATTTCTAAAGAAAAATATAATTAGCGTGTTTGGTGTGCCATCGAGATTATATGTGACAACGGGTCACAATTTATAAGTAAGAAGACCGGGGATTTTTGTACTCGCGGGGCATCAAGTTGATCATGTCTACACCTCGTCCACCCTCAAGCCAATGGGCCAAGCCGAATCAAGCAACAAGTTGTTCATCAACAACTTGAAGAAAGCGTCTAGACCGAAAAGAAGGGAAAATGGGTTGAAGAGTTACCACTTGTACTTTGGGCGAGATAGGACTACCACAAAAGGAGCCACAGTGTAGAACTCCATATTCATTGGTATATGGGGCGTAAGTCGTAATTCCAGTTGAAGTAACGATCCCAACAACAAGGTATGGCTTATTAACTCAAGATGAAAACAATCTTTTCCTAACTCAAGATTTAGATACAATTGATGAGATCAGGGATTTAGCCAAGATAAGGATGGCGGCTTATCAACAACGAATTGCAAGATCCTACAAACAAAAATATCGAGTCGAAGGTTCCGTGTTGGTGATTTAGTTTTAAGAAAAAGTATTTCAAAATACAAGAGAATTGAATGCGGAGTAAGTTAGCCCCTAAGTGGGAAGGACCATATCTCATCGACGCCGAAGCCGGGCAAAGGTGCGTACAAAGTTGTCAACCCCAAGTGGAGATAGGATCCCTAGAAGTTGGAACGCCATCCACTTGAAACTTTATTTCATGTAAGTCCAGTTATTTGCAACTAGACTTCTCAGGTACGATTTATTTTTAGTTGTCAAATTCATTCGTATATTTCAAGTTGTTAATTTTTGTGGAGAATCCTTACTAACTTAAGCATCGGAGGGGCGTTAGCTACGCTAACGCCCAACCCTAACATAAATCTGTTTTGCGAGGTGCAACTTGAGCAAATGGAGTAGGCTCAACATGTTGACACGCCAGTACGGCTGATACATGTTGAGACCTAAGCCGAATGTGACAAACATGTTGACACGCCGCACGGCTGATACATGTTTGAGCCTGAGGAAGACGAAGTTCAACATGTTGACACGCCAGTACGGCTGATACGTGTTTGAACCTGAGGAAGAAAATTTCAACATGTTGACACGCCAGTACGGCTGATACATGTTGGAATTCTAGCTGGAGAGGGATAGAACTTGTTGACACGCCAGGACGGCTGATACTTGTTCTATCTCTTCAAACGATTTACCTCTGATCAAAGGTACTTATGGTTAAAAGATATTCATCTTTTCTTACGAATTAAGGTTTCAACACCTTCGCCTGGGCGCACGTTTTCACACTTCTTCAAGTTGTGAACTATTGGTTGTAACATTTTCATGTTACCTACGGTTTATAACATTTACATGTTATCCAAAGAACAAACAAACGTCTCCCAAAGACATAAAATACTTTGCTAAAAAACCATTAAGTGTTTTTCAAAAGATTTTTCGCAACTAAAGGACAAGTTGGGTAAGCCAACAAGTCCCTAAAACCCTAAGAAAGCTTGGAGTACTAGACCAACCTAGTACCCCCAAATAAATTGTCTCGGCTCTTATGAGCCATTACAAACTAAAAACCTTGTTTTGGGGACACTCCCCATTTGTTGTACCAACAGGTACACAAATAAAGCAAAAATTTTTTTGTTCATCCAAAATACCCAAAGTTTTAAAATGTTTTTCAAACTTCCCGGCCTCGCCGGCAGGTGTTGTATTCTCCCCTTGACCATTCTGAGCCACCACTAGGGTACTCAAGGTCCTATCAGTATCCTCAACTAGAGCTTCCAGAGCCGCATAATTCACTTCCTCTGCATCTACCGGCTCACCAATGAAATCTTCCAAAACCCTTTTCTCATCTTCCACATCCCAATCCGGAGCCAGCCCATTCTTGTACTCTTCCATAAGTTCAATCCTGGCTTCAAACACCACTTTGGTGGCATTAAACGTGAAATCTTTCTTCGCGGCATCAAATTCCTTCTCATGGGCTTCATGTTCCTTCACTTTCTCGGCCTTAACAACTTCCAAATCCTTCTTTTCAGCTTCAAGATTTTCCTTCAACTTCTCAATCTCCTCAGCATTCTTGGTGGCTTGCTTCTTGTATTCCTCAGCTTCGTAATTATGCCGTCGCTCTTTGATTTTCACAAAGATCAAGCTGGTCCATGATAGGGCACATGATATCCGCAACCTAAGTAAAAAGAAATGTTAGCATTTCATCAAAAATCATGGGCAAGGTTCAGGTTTTCTCATTTTACCTTGTCAACAAAGCAGGCTATAGCATCCTTTAACTTTTTTCTTGCTGTCCCCATGTCACAAGTCTCATTCCCATCCGTAGCCTCGGTTTCGGATAACTTCTTTTTCTTCACTTCCTCCTTTTTATTGGAAGCATTCAAATCCGAGCTAGAGGCCATGGACATTGGAGTTGGAGGTTTACTTTCCTTCTTGGAAACTTTCTTTGCCTTAGCAGTGGCCATCAAGTCAGCGGCACTCACGTTGGATTTGGATCATGTAGCTACAACAAGGAAATAAGGAATTGAGATAATCGAAATACTCGCGAAAAAGTACAAAGATTTTTGAGGATTTAAACCTGTAGACATCTCAGGTAGAGTTGGGGGTAGATTTTCTTCGGCTTCAACCTCTGCTTCACCTCCAACCTCCTCAACGAAAAACTCAACAGGGAATGCCTTGAAGGACCTATCAGATACACCCAACTGGAGAAGCTGGTTTACGTTCGCTTGTGTCCCTTCATACTCCGGGAAACATACCCAAGTGGGAGAATAACATTCGGAGGTCAAATCAGGGTGGGTGAAGTAGACCGTTTCGTAGGGCATGGCGTGATTCTTCTTAATAACCTCTAGGTTAGCCTTAGGCATCAGACATTTCTCATTATCGGGTTCCTTCAACAAGTTTTGGGTTATGAAACCCTTGGGCAAACCCTCGTCACTCTCAATCACGACTAACTTCTTCCGACCCATTTTTTCAACTTAAAACAAGAAATCAGAGATGAAATTGAAGAGAAGACAAGAAACTCACCGTAAATCTCTACTTGATTTTTCGCCCCAACCGTCTTCCTTGGTTCTTCTTCTAGAAACCTCTGTGAAAGTAACGTTTTTAATTTGGTGAAAGGGAGAGTTGGAGCAAGAGACTATTTATTTATGGAGGTTGAAGGTGGTTGGAACTCTAAAAGCGATCATGTCTTTTTGCCTCGGGAAACTACTTAAAAACCGTCGTTCTTTTCTTTCTTATTTTGGCAAACTTTTTGAATTCTTTTGTCTCTTTCTATTCCTCATTTTAAAATTCAAAAAGTTTGGGGGCAATTGTTGGGCCCTACATTTTTCAGTCAACATGTTTTACAACTTACACCTAACAACTTGGTACTAACAACTCGAGTTGTTCTATTTACAACTTGGCTTTCTGCAGGTTGGGACGCAGTAACGCTCTTCCTATTTTATAGGGCACGTGTCAAAGGAAGCAATGACTAAGTCAAAAACGTTTCTTCAGCAACAGATCTTATCTTCTCCCTCAAACAACAAATGGCGGATATATCTCTCTTTGATCAACCTCTTCCCCGAGTTTATAGGCGCATAATCTTCTTTGTTAATTAGTTTTATTTGAGGTATAAAAGGGGAACACACACTGTATTTTCACACACGTTCTTCACTAGCTTAAGCTCCCTTTTTCATACGCTCTTAGCATTGTAATCTCAAGAGAATTCTTAGTAAACTTTCGGTCAAGGAAGGAGCCAGATCCTCCCGGGGTTTTATGCCGACGAACAAGTTGTTCAAGGGCTTTCCCTAGTCAACAAACACCTTGTGTCCATTTATATTCAACTTGATAATCATTGTACCTAGATTAATATCACTTTAGTCACTTTTCTTCTCATCGAAATACACTTGTAGAAATTTGACCAAAACACTTATTGCTTCCGGCCATTAGAACGAACTCCTGCATTAAACACTCGGCGTCAATTCCACACATTCCCCCTTAGTTTAGACATCTACCCTTGACCTCTAAACTAAGCTCTGATACCAACTGTGAGCACCCCAACCCGGGACCTAACGCGTGTCCCGAGCTTGAGAAGCTCAAACTAAGGAAACCCATCTTATATTTTTAAAACTTTTATTTGCCTTTACAAGAAAACCAATTCTAAATTTTCCCATAAACAAAATCAAATAATAATATCTCCACTTGGAGGAATTTAAACAAATACTTTAATAACCATACTTGATTAATTACATTGAAAATCCTAATTAACATTGTTTGACAAAAGAGTTTTCCCTACAACTTATAAAAGAGTAATACTTAAATATGTTCCCAACAACCCTCTCATATACCTATCCTGATAAGTCCCAAAAGCAAGAGTCCAACTCTTTCCCCGGCCTCACCGGTTCAGTCACCTGTCTCAAAGCATAATCTAAAGCAAGAAAGGGAAGGGGTGAGAATAAATCTCAATAAGCTATTATGAATGCAGCAAGTTGCCAAACAAGATGCAACACATAGCATGGTAGCACGTAACACATTATGAAAGTAGTAAACACCTTACGTTATCTCATTTTACCTTTCCCGTCTGAACAATAAGTCGTACAACGTGGGAGTAAAACTCCACTCTTTGGTGAATTTCCCCCATGCACATTCACCGCTTATAGGTCTCATACCCCAGAGATCCATATAAGAAAACAAGATACATATATGACCCTAATTTAGAGTATCATATACTATCAACGCTATCAGTAAAGCTTGGCTTCATACAGAGCATTCCACCGGTACACCAAATCGCAAAGATAACCGTAAGGGCTTTTTCTTGCTCAATACAAGAGCTTGCACATCCCACTCGTGGCCACAGAGGGGTAGTCACAGTATAATGAACCTTCAATCACTTATAGAACAAATCAATAATTGATTGAATTCCATTATACCCCCTTATCACATATACACGTTCAAGCACATGATAGATACTTGAAATAAATCCACAAAAAGGGATAATATATAACAACATGGTAATATATACTCATGCTAATCAATACCATAGTGCAACAACCATTTAATACACAATGTATCATAATATAACAACATGGTAATGTATACTCATGCTAATCCATACCATAGTGCAACAACCATTTAATACACTATGCATAATATCATTAATGAATATGAATTCAAGTAATGGTAACAATATAACCAAATAATCCACAATTGGGATACCATATAACAATACCAATTAATCCACACTTGGGATACAACACATCAACTTGCCAAATAATCCATACTTAGGATATTAAGGTATCCACAAAATCAATAATTCAACAATTTGGAATAATAATGCCACAAGGCGATACATGCTCATCTCCAATTATCTCAATAGTGAAACCTAGGGTTTCTACACTATTTCCAACTAATCACCAAGGATAGGGCAAGTAGGGCCACTATACATCATAACCCATTCCTACCTAGTCATTATACAATAATACAAAGCCTCTATGAGGGTTCAAGCTCAATTTACCAAGTGGGAGTCATAATTTATAAGTGACCAAATAAGATTGCTAAACTACTTCTGGTTCAGATTTAAAGTGAGTTTCTGGGTCTTGGGCAACCGCCCATACCACTTGGGATACCGCCCAAGTGGGTTTCCAAATGTATACTAGTTCCTGCCCTCTTGGGCGACCACACACACCTCTTGGGCGACCGCCCAAGAGGATTTCCAAGGGAGGTAAGTTCCTGGCAGCATGGGCGGCCGCTCATGCCCCCTTGGGCGACCGCCCAAGTGCCCAACCAGAAATTTCCCAGATTCCAACTCTTCTTCCTAGATTCAATTCCTTTTCTTTTTATCTACCCTAATTTCAAGAACACCAAGAGGATTTCCTAGCTTTACAAAGTTCATCCCAAATCATGTAAACCCAAAATAATGTAAGCTTAGATTATTTATCACTAATTCTTCCACCCATTTCATACATTCTAAATCATCTTCCATCAACATTAACCTCATTCTATTTCATTTACCAAATCACTCAACTATTATAAATTTTTCCAAAGCATGAAACAATTATCAATATAACATGAACAACCTTAAAGTCATCAACATTTTATTTTCTTTATACTCTCCTTCTTCCAATTTAAACCCCCATTTCATACTAAATATCAATTCATCCTCAATTAACCCAACTTACTCAAATAACCTTATTTAAAAATACAAGATCCTTTTTCTTTTCACAAAACATTCATTAACACATAAAATGTGCAATATTTAGAAAGAAGTCATAATAACTTACCTAGCAATTATGAAGTGGATTTAGGATCTTCTTAGCTCAAAGTGCTCCCCTCTTCATCCCAAACACGAAAGTACAATTAAATCTTCAAATGGAGAAGAATTAAGCTTGCTAATGACTTGGAAGAGGTGATCTCCAAGAATGTTTCCATGGGGAATTATGGGAGGAGTAAGAAGAAGATGATGGAGGGAGTATGGGGTTTGCTTGACTAAATGGAGGAGGTGAAGGAAGGGGTGTAGGGAAAGTATGGGAGGAGCATGGGGGTGTTGACTAAGGAGGGGAACAAGGTGAGGGAAATGAGGGGAGAGCATGGCCCCCCATCTCAATCAATTAAAGCATTTTTAAAATCTTTTCATTAAAATTCTTTACTTCTTTCCCCTACACAAAGAAGCCTAACTACTCATATTTTATTTATTTTATCCATTTCTATTATTATACTTCTCCCAAGATGCTTTATTTAATTTCCCAATCATCTCAACCTAATATAAGAAATTAATGATATAAAATGATCACATACTATTAACAATAATATTAAAAGCATATATTATGATGCTAAAATTAGTGCCTAGGGTTAGGGTCGTTACACATACTACTCCCTCCAAAAGAGTGAGGCTTGTCTTTAGGCAGCCTTACTCCATTGTTAGAGTTATAAGCGACATGCGGTGAGCGGCTGAACTCCTTTGGCCAAAATACCCTACAAACAGCGTGCTAGATCAACTTCTGGTTTGCGGTAACCGCCTCTTGCGCCTGAAACTAACTTCTTCATGCCGCCCGGTTTGGCACCGGGAATCATTATCGGCCAAACTTCTGTTTGGTGCCACGGAACCGCTATCTCCAAGGCGCCGCCCATTCCTCGCCCCTAAAAATGGGACTTTTCTAGGCGCCTAGAATTGCACTCTCTAGGTCGCCGCGCCTGGAATTGCACTCTCCAGGTCACAAGGTTTGGTGCCAAGAAACCACTATCTCCAAGGCGCCGCCCCTTTTTCGCCCATAAAAAATTGAGACTTTTCTAGGCGCCTAGAATTGCACTCTCTAGGTCGCCGCGCCTGGAATTGCACTCTTGAGGTCGCAAGGTTTGGTGCCAAGGAACCACTATCTCCAAGGCACCGCCCCTTTCTCGCCCATAAAAAACTGAGACTTTTCTAGGCGCCTAGAATTGCACTGTCTAGGTCACCGCGCCTGGAATTGCACTCTCCAGGTCGCAAGGTTTGGTGCCAAGGAACCACTATCTCCAAGGCGCCGCCCCTTTCTCGCCCATAAAAAAATGGGACTTTTCTAGGCGCCTAGAATTGCACTCTCTAGGTCGCCGCGCCTGGAATTGCACTCTCCAGGTTGCAAGGTTTGGTGCCAAGGAACCCCTATCTCCAAGGCACCGCCCCTTTCTCCCAGCTTTGGCAATCCATCTTCGAGCTTTATCAGCAACCTCCTTTGTCGCCATTTTCAAGCTTTAGCGGCAACCTCCTTTGTCGCCATCTTCAAGCTTTAGCGGCAACCTCCTTTGTCGCCATATTCAAGCTTTAGCAGCAACCTCCTTTGTTGCCATCCTCAAGCTTTATCAGAAACCCCCTTTATCGCCATCTTCAAGCTTTAGCGGCAACCTCCTTTGTCGCCATCTTCAAGCTTTAGCGGCAACCCCCTTTGTCGCCATCTTCAAGCTTTAGCGACAACCCCCTTTGTCGCCATCCTCAAGCTTTAGCGGCAACCTCCTTTGTCGCCATCCTCCACCGCCGATTCATGCATTAATCAATAAAGAAAGATACTGCTAGCATCACAAGTAAACAATCCCGCTTCACTCATGCCAAAAGCTAGGGGTGTCAGCGGTTCAGTTCAAACCGCGATTTGAGACCGAACCGAACCAAACCACGTGGTTTGGTTTGGTTTTTATACCTCCGCAGTTCAGCTCGATTCCAAAAATCTATAAACCATGCGGTTCGGTTTGGTTTGCGGTCTGACTCCTCCAAACCGAACCAAACCGAACCAAACCGAACCATTTCGAGCTGAACCGCCGAACCGAACCACCGAGCTGAACCGCCAAACCGAACCACCGAGCTGAACCGCCCAAACCATGATATTAACCGTTGATTATTTTTTATTTAATCTCCACCATTGATTTTCTAACCCTAATTTACAAAATATAAATATCTAAAGATTATAAACCCTTTCCAGTTTCCATTTCTTTCTTTTCAGTTTTCCAAGTTCGGCGCTTCTCCCTCACTCTCAGTTCTCCGCCATTTCCAAACGACGACGAAGACGAAGACTTTCCTCACTCTTCCTCTTCCTTCGTCCTCGTCCTCACCTCACGGCTCACCCTTCCTCTGCCTCACCCTTCCTCCGGCGTACTCTTCCTTCGCCTCACCAATTTTCGGCTTAATTTTCGAGCCCTTCTGTCGCCGGTATGATCTTTTTCATAATTGCACTCATTTTTCTCTTTTGGCTCAACAGATGCTTTTTTGATTATGTCTCCTTGTTTAGGTCAAGTATTTGTGGCTTCTTTTTTGGATTTGGCAGCAGGTCCAAACAATTTAGTTGAAATTGGGCAATACAAGTAAGTTTTGAATCTGTGGTCTACTTGAACTAAAATCTTTGCAGAACCAAGCATAGTAACTGAGAGCTAAATGTTTGCTTCATTTATCTATGATTCTATGAGATTTTTTTTTTTCATTCCATTATAAGAACTAATCCCTTAGTTTATTTTATTTTACTTTCTGAAGCTTGAATAATTGATCCGTGTTACACCTAATCCTATAGGAACTACTCCCTTTGCCCTGAAAGAGAATTATGCTTTCCTCATCTTGTTCAAGCATGGGGTGAATTTTGTTTCCTGAAAGTTCTTTTTAGCAAATTGACCAATAAGGTTGTGCACCATATAAAACACAGCAACACCCCTGTGTAATAACAAGGGGATTATGTGGCTTAATTGTTTAAAAAATCTCACTCTGGCTGTAAGAACTTAATTTTCAAATTTAAAGGGCCCTCTATCCCACTTAAGCTACTATTACTGTCCAATACTTGGGCTGTGATGGTGCTGTACAGAGAAGCTCATGCCACCTTTTGGATGAAAACTATTTAATAAAACTTCTCCAGAGGCTGCCATTAGAGCTGATGTACATGTATTTGCATTTTTCTACTATTACCCTGGTATACCTTTGCACATGTATGCATTGTGTAATTTTAATATGTCTTTTACATAACTAGGTAACGTTTGGAGTTTGGACAGGTTTGTGGTTCGAACCGCGGTCTAGACCTCAGTTCGGACCGCGGTTTGAACCGCTTAATGGAACCGTGGTTTGAGACCAAACTGAACCAAATTGAGGCGGTTTGGTTCGGTTTGGTTTGAAAATTTTCATGGTTCAGTTTGGTTTGGGATTTCTCAAACCGAGTACTAGCAGTTTGGTCTCTAAATTTGTCTAAACCGAACCAAACCGAACCATTTACACCCCTACCAAAAGCACATCCCACCATTTCTTTCATCATATATACAAATTTACATTCCCCAAGATCATCAAATTTTATATAACTTTCTCCCTAATGTGACAATCAAAAGAGACAATTTACAAGAAAAAGTTATACGACTTTTGCGATCTTCGGTAATTAATCAAAAAGAGAGGGGAAAGAGGCCGCGATGGCTTCATTGGTAAAATTGCTTGAGGTGGTCGACACTCAAAGCATTCTTCAGCTCCTCACCGTCCTGCTTTCGCAATTTATACGTTCCTTCTCGCACGACACTTGATACCTGGAAGGGGCCTTCCCACTTCTCGCTCAGTTTGGTGTATCCGGGTTTGGCTCCAGTCACTTCCGCGCTCCTCAAGACCCAATCTCCCACGTTGAAAGATCTCTTATTAACTCGCTTATCATGTTGGGCTTTCATTCATTGTTTGTAGTTGATCATCTTCATTCTCGCATACATTCTCTTTTCGTCAACCAAATCTAAATCGTTGCACCGCCTTTGCCTGTTTCTCGCATCATCATAGTTAGCAACCCTGTATGTCGGCAATGCCATCTCGGCAGGCGCCATAGCCTCCGATCCGTACGTAAGGGTAAAAGTGGTTTCCCCTGTTGAACCTTTGACAGTTGTCCACACATACCACAAAGCTATAGGCAACTCTTTTAGCCATGCTCCACCTCTACCTTCAAGGTTTTTGCGCAAGGCGACAATGATCTGCTTGTTTGCCACTTCCGCCTGGCCATTACACTGTGGCCTATACACAGCCGACATCCAATGCTTAACATTAACCCTTGCACATTCCGCCAAGAACTTCTTCCCAAACTAGGTACCATGATCCGAGATGATTGCTCTGGGAACCCCATATCTACACCAAATGTTCTCTTGTACGAACTTGATAACCTGGTCCTCACTGATTGTTGCTAAAGCTTTTGCCTCTGTCCATTTGGTAAAGTAATCCACAGCGACAACCACATGTTGGAAACCACCCTTGGCCTTTGGGAAGGGTCCTATCAAGTCAATTCCCCACATGTCGAAGGGCCAAGTCGGCACTATAGGGGTTTGCTCTGTAGCGGGTTGTCGGGGAATGTTGTCGAACCTCTGACATTTCTCGCATCTCTTAACATATACCTCTGCATCCTTTCTCAAGCTCGGCCAATAATAGCCATGAAACGAAACTTTATCCGCTAGCTTTCTCGCTCCGGGGTGGCCGCCACATATACCTTCATGAATTTCGAACAACACCCTCTGCACCATACTTGGCTCAACACATCTCATTAGCGGTTTAGAGAAAGACTTCCTGTACAAAAATCCATCCTGCACCGTGAACCTTGGTGATGTCGCCTTTATCAATTTTGCCTTCTCCTCGTCAGGCGGCAAATCTCCGGTATCCAAAAATTCCTTCATCTCTACCACCCAATCTTTCTCGGCCTCGACGATCTCCAAAATGATCGGCCTGTTGATCATCGACATCTCTACATATTCTATCATCGGATCACCAACAGTGCAATGTCCCTCGGATCCCGCCGACCTACTCAAGGAATCCGCTCGCCAGTTCTCAGCCCGATCTATCTGCACCAGCTCCAAAAACTCGAAACCTTTCAGAATATTTCTCGCCAAGTCACAATACTTCGTCAGGACAGCGTTCAAGACTCCATACTCGCCCTTTACCTGGTTAACAATCAACTAGGAATCTGAGTGGATTATAACCTTGGTCAGCCCAATGTCCCTCACTAATTCGATCCCAGCAATCAAAGCCTCATATTCCGCTTGATTATTTGAGACATTAAACTTAAAACTTAATGCCTTTTCGTACTTAACCTCCTGATCAGGCGAGATCACAGTGATTCCCGCCCTCCCATATCCTTCGACAAAGAGCCATCAACATATAAGATCCAGCAATCAGGTGGCCTCTCCTTTTCTTCCATCAAGTTGGGCACAACTTCCTCTTCCGCTTTCTTTTTCACTGATTTCTCTCTTATCTCATCCTGCAACCTTGTGAAAGATGTTTCCACAATGAAATCTTTTAATGCTTGCGCCTTAATCGCGCGGCGAGATTCATATTTCAAATCAAACTCGGTCAATTCTATAGACCATTTCAGTAACCTTCCTGCGGCATCTGGCCATTGCAAAATCTTCCTTAAGGGGGCGTCACTTAATATGACAATGGTGTGCGCGAAAAAGTAGGCCCTTAGTTTTCGCGCTGCCACCACCAAAGCGTATGCCAGCTTCTCGGCATTAAAATATCTCGCTTCAACCTCGGTAAGCGCCTTTGGCACATAATAAATCCGCCTCTGATTACCCCCCTCCTCTCTCACCAAAACTGCAGCTACCGCGAAGTCTGAAGCCGCCAAATAAACGAATAACTCTTCCCCCTCCACGGGACTGCATAACAAAGGCGGCTTACCCAAATACGTCTTTATTTGCTCGAACGCCACATCACACTCCTCGTCCCAAACAAAATTTTTTACCCCCTTCAACACCTTGAAAAATGGTAAACACCTTTCCGCCAACTTGGAAATAAATCTCCCTAAGGCAATGATTCTTCCATTCAGTCTCTGAATCTCGCAAATCGACCTGGGAGGCGACATGTCCAACAGTGCCTGGATTTTCTCGGGATTGGCTTTGATTTCGCGCCTGTTCACTAGGAATCCTAAAAACTTTCCCGCCGTGACCCCAAACGTACACTTACTAGGGTTCAACTTCATCGAGTTCCTCCTCAGATTCTCAAATGTCTCTGCGAGATCCAGAACATGGTCATACTCTTTTGTTTTTATCACCATATCATCTATATACGCCTCCAGGTTACGCCCAATCTACGACTTGAACACCTCGTTCACCATTCATTGATATGTCGCACCAGCATTTTTCAATCCAAACGACATCATCTTATAACAGAAATTTCCTTTATGCATTCGAAAAGCCGTCTTCGCCTTGTCATTCTCGCACATTTTAATCTGATGGTAACCTGAATACGCATCAATAAAACTGAAAACCCTATGATCGGCAATCGAATCAACCAACTTATCTATCTTAGGCAGCGGGTAACAATCCTTGGGGCAGGCGGTATTCAAGTCGGTAAAGTCAATGCACATCCGCCTTTCTTATTCGACTTCAACACCATAACTGGACACGCTAACCAAACTGGGTACTGGATCTCCTTGATGATTCCCGCCTTCAACAATTTATCTACTTCCTCCATGACTGCATTTTCCTTCTCTGGCGACAAGTGCCTAACCCTCTGCTTGAAAGGCTCAACATTGGGATCGACATTTAAAGAGTGCAAGGCGACATTTTCATCAATTCCCCTCATATCCTCAGGCCGCCATGCAAACACATCCAAATTATCTTTCAAAAATTCAACCAATCGTTCTCGCTCATCCCTGAACAACTGCTTCCCAATCTTAACCCGCTGCTCCGGGAAATATCGGTTGATCTCTACTTCTTCTAGCTCCTCATTAGCCTGAATCTCTGGCTCATCTCGCGTCTGCAAAGTCTCGACTTCAATTCTTTTCTGCTTCTTACTGACTTGACCTTTGGCGGGAATCACCCTTCCAGGGTCATTGAACGTGTTGCTCGTAGGTCGCCCATCTCTACCCTCGACCTCCACTATTTCGCAATCCTCGTCAGAATCATCAACAATTTCTTCCACCATTATCTCCTCGATTCTGGGCTCCCTCATCTGAACAAACTGAACCACCCCGGCATAGCTCAGGCTTGTCGCCACATTCGCTATTTCCATACTCAGATCAAGCTCTCCTGCCACATCCCGCTCATATCCTCCACAGTCAGGTTCGCGCACAACTATCATCTCCTTTTCTCGCTCGTCCACAAAACTCGCCCCTGCGGCAACCAAAGCCGTGCCGCTCTTCATACTTTCAGTCACTATCCAGTCATTTTCAGATTCAGCAAACTCAATCATATTAATCCTCAGCTGGCATGAATCAGAATTTTTCGTTAGCGAACTAGTAGAAGCCCCTTTGGCTTTTATCATCTCTTTCTTCTTTCTCGCCACTGTGATAGCTTCACTCTTTAGACAACTCACACCTCTAGAGGTCGGATACTTTACCCTCTGATGCGGGATAGACAACACCATTTCGAAACTCAGCATGAAGGGAATTTCGATAATAGAATTGTAGGGAGAGACTAAGTCAATTACCATGAATTCAACGTTCTCGTTTCTCGCCATCTCACCCTCGCCAATCTCTACTTCCAACATGATCGTCCCCTTCACCTTAACTGAATGATTCATGAATCCCTCTAGAAATCCCTTGTAAGGGACCAGGTTTGATCAGTATAATTCATCCTCTTAAAGGCCTCGTAATACAGTACATTCCGACTCGCTCCCGAATCCACCATCACTCGCTACACTATATTGTTTCCTGGGCAGATGGTGATAATCACTGGTTGGCTCCCATGACCCTTTTGTCGCAGCCAACTCGCATCTCGAGAAACTAATCACCCTGTCCTCGCTAGCGACAAATGGAGGGATGTCAAAACTGTGCGACAACATCATAATTTGATTATCCAACTGAGCAACACTGGGCAATGGATCCTGGATAACATCAACAACATTCCGATCCTGAGCTCTTTCTTGCCGCACCCCTTCATCTCGCCTTTTACTGCCTTCGAGATACTGCTTGAACTCGCCCTTATCAATTCTCGACTGCACTATCCTTCTCAGATTATAACAATCCTCTGTACCATGTCCCTTGTCTTTGTGAAAGTCGCAATAACTATTATGATCCCGGGCCGCATAGGATCCTTCTCTGATGGGATATGGCTCAGGGAATTCTTCCCTTCTCAAGATTTCGCCCAATGTAGTGTTCAACCTACTAAATTTGATCATCTTTCTCTGATCCTAACCTCGATCACGGCTACTCCTGCTCCCGCCAGCGTGATTCCCGCTGCGACCTCCTTTATCACTTTTACTATCCTCTTTCACAACCTCAATTCTATCCTTAACATTCTTCTTACTAGAACCTGTGGCCGCAGGGGTAACCTTAACTCCTGGATCCTTGCCGCCGCTACAATATTCCATAACCCTTTCATATAACTCTCCAGTCGTCTTCGGCGGCCTCATACAGAATTCTTGCTTGAAGTACCCAGGAACCAAACTCGCATTAAACAACATGATGATCTCGCCCTGGGTAGCATCGGCAATACGGTTGGCCACATCCATAAACCTGTCAGTATAAGTAGATGTCTCCTCTCCTTCCCACTGCCTGAGACCAAATAGCTCGGCCTTTTGTACGGGCTGTGCCCCTGACCCACTGAATCTCACTAGAAACTTGGCCTTGAGGTCTTGATATCCGAAAATCGACTCCGCGGGCTGGGCCAAGAACCATTCCAAAGCATAGTCAGCCAGAGTGCTAGCAAACGCTTTACATATCACAGCTTCATTTTCGGTCAACAGGGACAAAGTAACCTCAAATCCTCCAATGTGGGTGTTAGCTCTAGTGCTCCCTGAATAGCTCAGCAAATTCGGCATGCGAAATGAAGGATCCGGGGCGGCAATCTGGACATTCTTTGCAAACGGGGCCAAGTAAGAACCTTTTGCCTCGGCGGGCTTCGTTCCCGCTTCCAATTCTTTGATCTTTTTTGCCATTTCCGCCATTTCAGATTTCCACTTATCATCCTCATCTTTCTTAGCTTTCTCCAACTCAGCGGCTTTGGCCAAGTCAGCGACTTTCAAAGCCTCTGCGACTTTAATTGCCACTGCGACTTTCTCAGCTTCTGCGGCTTTCTCCGCCTTTTCTCGCTCCTTTTCCTTATCCCTCCTCTGGCATCGCCTGCGATATTTATCGCGCGGCGACAGCTCGTCCTGACGAGCTCTACCAGAATGCCTTGATCATTGAGACCTTTCTTCCACATATGTGCCGTCGTCTGAGTACCTCGTGCGGCTAGGCACATAATCTCGGTCTGCAGTTGATCCCTCATCACTTTCGTACCCAAAATAATAAGACTCGCCGCGCGAGTTTCCTGACTTGTGATAGATCCTCCTTCCCTCTTCTCTATCTGAGTGCTTCCTCTTGCCCCCAGGGCCCTCAGATCTCGCTTTACTGCTATCTCGTCGTCTATGACTTCTTCCCGCATCTTCGGGTGGCGGCATATCTCTCGCCCGCCCGTCATTCCTCTTTGATGCACCCTGGCTAACATTTTTCTTTTCCCTACCTTGCCCATCAACTTCAACCGACACCTCAGGCGGGAACATAGTGGGAGTCTGACCCATTTTCCTCAACCTCTCATTATTCGCGAGAACCTTCATCATTAGCTCGTTCTCCTTCCTCAACTCATCAGCCATTGCCCTTGCACTGCTCATCTTAGAAGGAGCGGGATTCTGCTCTCCCGCCTTTCCCTTAACCCTTTCAACTTGCTCTCGCTCTTCTCGCCTCCGAGCACTCCTGATTGCCGAGTCAGTCTCAGAAGTGTGTACCTCACCTTCCCGCACGGTCCCTGATCTCGCCCTGCGGGCATCCTTCAGGTTGGGTGTCTCCAGGGCCGGATTCTGAGTTTCCTTCCCCTGAGCAATCTTTTCTTGAACCATTCTGGTACTTTCTGGGTTCATAAACAACCACGAGCTAAAGCAAAACAACTCCACCCAAAGCAACAACCTTGAACACGGTTTCTGGGCTACCACCAAAAACACGGAACCCTAATAACACGAAACCAAGCAACTGGGAACTGACGGTGAGCCTCCGGCCAACAACAAATTTGAATCAACCAAACAAAGGAAGAAATTTCAGGTCCCGGCAACGGAACCAACTGATGCTACCATAAGAAATTGTGGTTGCACAGGAACTGAAATGGATGGGATACACTGGCTGCCTCCTCCCTTGGTTGGTCACCTACACACAAGAATACACGTGAGCTAGGCCGGGGGTGACTCCGGCGAACCCCCTCCGGCGTGAGAGTAAGGTTAGATGCTCAAGGTGGCAATAAGATCAATAGAAAACTCGAGAGAGAGAGAGAGAGAGAGAGAGAGAGAGAGAGAGAGAGAGAGAGAGAGAGAGAGAGAGAGAGAGAGAGAGAGAGAGAGAGACATACCATGCAAATGAACACTATTCACCCTTTTATACTTCCAAGCCCCCATGTGCATTGCACATGGGCGGACACTTGTCAATCATCTGAAAAGGGTCCCCAACCAACTCCAAGTTAGTGGGATTTCACTATTCACCTTGTCACATCAATCATCCATCACAAGCGGTTTAGGGTTAGGGGCGCAAGCGCCAACCAGAGCGAGCCCCCAGGATCTCATTAGTACTCATGTCACCACGGCGACAACCAAGGCGAAGTGGGCGACCTTCTAAATGTCGCCCTAAACCTAATATCCTATGGGAAATGGATCCCCCATGTAGTCATAATGAGTGGTCGCCATTCTATCATGCTTCTCACATACCCTTGCCATGCGAGTGGTTGTACTCTCACGCGCCTTCTTCTTATTGCCGCTCCTTATCCTGCGTAGCCCAGGCCTTGGTGTCGCTCTGTTGCTAAAGTATCTTGCATGGACTTGGTCCGGTGGGCTCGGCCTATGCCCAACTATAAGGCCTAATCTCTAGTGGCTAGACCCAATTCATTTTCCATAATCGCATCAGTCTCCCTCCCCACGACATTAACAACTCATACTGTCTATGCATACTTTATTGCAGAACACGGATGGTGCAGATATTTAATCAACTTTCTAATATTATAAAAATCTACAAAGTCACCATTTGAGCCTCAAAGTGATTGGTGAGAAGGGAGACATTGCCCAAACATAGATGAGTTAGCATGATAAAAGAAAGATCACATGATCAACTCATTGAAATTTGAACGTTTGAAGATTCCTCTTGTCTCCCTCGATCATTTATGCATTATATAATTGCTCCTTAGTACACAGATGGAATCGCGACAAGGAAAAAAGATGATATTCATTTTGCATCTTCTCTTCGAGAAACAATAATACACAACAATATAAATGTCTAATTGTTTACAGGCCATCATGGAGATGCTCATGAGATTACATAAAATTAATAGTTAGATAAGATTCTTTAATGTCTCCTTGAGCTCATATATATATATATATATATATATATATATATATATATATATATATATATATATATATATATATATATATATATATATATATGAAAGCTAAGCCGCAGAAAAAGACGATATTCATTTTGCATCTTCTCTTTGAGAAACAATGGCAACATGTTTTCATACAAAAACCTACGATAATATCTTATTGTCCCAAGAACTGCAGAGATTTCTAAAATGTTTCAGAATAAGATAAGGGAAAGACTGAAAATCTAATACAAGAAGGCTTGTGATGCCCTCACCTTTTTATTATTCCTGCCAAGAACTGGTGAGATATTAACATTTCTCAGAAGAAGATATGGGCACGACTGAATATGGATCACGAGAAGGCTCATGATACCTTCAAGTTTTTAATATTCCTGAACACATTAAGCATATCGTTAGGACTTAGGCCGGAGTTGTGTTTCCTCCACTTCATGTATTCAATTTATGGTTTGGACTTGGAGATTATCTACATAAATTCAAACACACAAGAAGCCTTAGGCATGCAGACCTCCATATCTTGTTCTTGCTTATCTGTGCATGTTGTGTTGGCGATATTCACGGGATTGCAAAGGATTCACATCACGAGATTACAGGAAAATCAAATATTTTCCTCACGTAATCTTTCCTTACTGATAGAGATTGACTAGGTTTAATTTGTGTAGATAATCCTCATCATTTAGACTACTTATGTATATATATGTAACCTAATGTAACCATTATTCTTGTGGTGAATAATATAAATATCCCTTCGTGGTATCAGTCTGAACGATACCGAAACCCTATTTTTTTCTCTAAACTATTCCATGGCCGCCTCTTCTTCTATAGATTCTCTCCCCTTCGCCACTCTCATCCACATGATCACCGCCAAACTCACTTCCACCAATTACCTACTCTGGAAG
The DNA here is from genome assembly GCA_022495995.1 of Adenophora triphylla var. japonica. Taxonomy (NCBI): domain Eukaryota; kingdom Viridiplantae; phylum Streptophyta; class Magnoliopsida; order Asterales; family Campanulaceae; genus Adenophora; species Adenophora triphylla. The sequence continues at coordinate 335,727 of JAFEMH010001922.1, forward strand.
AACCAACTGTCTTCCATACTCTCATGCCAAGACCTATTTTGGTTTTGTTGACGGCACCACCATTGCGCCTCCCGCTAAACTTGTCTCTGACGATGGAAAGAAAAGTCCCAACCCTGCCTTTTCATTGTGGAGTCATAGAGATCAGAAACTCCAAAGTTTGCTGCTCTCCTCTCTTAAGGAAGAGTCAATGGCAAAGGTTATTGGGTTCCGTTCATCTCGTGCAATCTGGTTGGCACTGGAATCTGCCTTTAGCCATGCTTCCAATCTTGGGAAGTCAGCCTCAAGGACACCCTCTTCACCATGAAGAAAGGTCCTCAATCAGTTACTGATTATGGTCAACGTTTTATAGCTGTCTGCGATCAACTTGCTGCTATCGATCGAGGTGTTGATGATACAAACAAATCCCATTGGTTTCTCCGTGTTCTCGGTCCCGCCTTCTCTGCGTTCTCCGCGTCTCAGATAGCAATTGTGCCACTTCCAACATTTACTGAGCATCTTCCTCGAGCCGAAAGCTTTGCTCTCTTTCTCAATTCTCTTGAGAATGGTGGTCCTGCCCCTCCTCCAGCTACTTTCATTGCTAATCACATTCAGCAAAATAATAATAATGGTGGTCGTGGTCGAGGCGGTTCTTCACTCAATAGTCTTGGTCGTGGAACTACAAAACGTATACCCCGGTGTCAGATCTGTCGCCAAGAGGGTCATTATGCGGACAAATGTGACAAGCGTTAATCTCGTGATACTACTCCTGCTGCTCAACTTGCGAAAGCTCTTACTGCCTCCTGTAATATCTCACAAACTGAGCCCTCTGATTAGTACTTGGATACCGGTGCTTCGGCACATATGACTCCATCATCCTCTTCTGTGGATTCTTATGAATCCTATTCTGCCCTGACCGTGTCGTTGTTGGTAATGGTGATGCTCTTTCCATAACTCATACTGGCACTCTATCTCTTTCTCCTGCCTTAAAATTATTAGATGTTCATGTTGTGCGGCAACTCACGAAGAATTTAATCTCTATCAGTAAACTTACATCCGATTTTCCTGTTTCAGTTCATTTTGATGATTCTACATTTTTTATTCAACATTGGCACAACATGGAAATCTTGGCAAGAGGCAGGCGTGATCGTGGTCTCTACATCCTAGAGCAAGGACATCAAGCTTTTTTTTCTGCTATTAATTACAGTACTAGTCGTTTATGTGCTCCATTTGAGATATGTCACTCTACACTTGGCCATGTCTCTAATGACACCATTTCTCTTGTAGTTAAGTTAGGTTGTTTACAAGTTACTTCATTATTGCCTAAATCTTCAGTTTGCACTTCTCTTGCCAACTTGCCAAGAGCAAGCGATTGTCTTTCACTATCAATAAAAAACGTTGAAAGAGTGAGATTTTAGGAAATATTTTGTTTCCTATTTCGAATCAAAGTGGTATATTTGGTAAGTTGATTTTGTGACTTTCATGGAAAGATTTATATTGTCCTATTATGAAAAGGACTTTGTTAATATTGTAAATATCTTTTATTTATGTATATATTGTTATATTAGGACTAACCTTCTAACAAAATCTCTTTCCCTGTGAGTGTGCTTTATGTTTCCTTGTAGGAATTGGAAATTCACATATGGAAAGGCTTTGGATTCGTGATAATCTTCTCAAGGTACATATAAATACAAGTGATCAGCACAAAGAGAAGACACAGCTTTAGAGAACTATTTTGAGAGACAAATTACTTTTGTACTTCACGGTTCAATATACATCCGAACTCACATCAAGTTTTTCTTCAAGTTCTTTGTTTTACTTCTGATTAGAATAGGCTCTACTTGGGAAAGGGAGACTCTTCTTATCGTAGAAGGTGATTAGAACTTGTTTAGCATTTTAGTATTTTAGTTTTCACTAATTCGTGTTTTTGTAAGCAACACAATTTTAAATAGTAAAAATCTTTTTGGGCGTAAGCCTTGTTTGCTGGGATCAAAACCAGTAAATGTTTATAATTCTTGTGTTTTACTTTTTATTCCGCTGCTTTAATTGTAGATGTGTGGACATTTGTATCTCACATTTGTACTCACATCCGTGATCTGTTGAGTTGATTAAGCTTCCTAGCTATACGTAACTTTTAATTGGTATCAGAGCCAACTCTCGAACTATTACTGAGTGTTGATCCAGAAAGTGTAGTCATAATGGAATGCCAAAATCATCAAAACATGCTTCCTGTCTTAGATGGCACACATTATTCTCTTTGGAAGTCTAAAATGCGAAATTACTTCAAATGCATTGATGAAAGGGCCTGGATGTGTATCCTTGTGGCCTGGCAACCTCCTACTGTGGAGAAATACCTGAATAAGGTGTTGATGAAACTATTTTTGAGAGAAAGCCTGAAGAAAGATGGACTCTTGATGAAATACATACTGCAGATCTTCAAACCTTGGTCTAGCAGCACTGACCTTTTCACCAGGGTAGAACATAAAGTTGTCTAGTTATCTAAGCAGATTGTACAGGTTTTGGGTTCTAACACTAGTGTGTTTCTGGAATTTGGTATGGATGAGTTCCCAGGCTGATTTTGCAGTTGGTTCTTTAGCAATTTCTTGTGCTAAAGAGTCATTCACACTCTTTTGAAGTATGTTTTTGACTTTAAGGTTGGCACTAATTAATTGCCTTTCTTATTCAGTCCAGTTTTCTGGAGATTTCATTTTGCTCGCTCCACCATTTGAATCTGGTTTGATTGGATAGGTGACTTCATTTTCTAAGGCATACCATGTGGGCGCCTCCCAACTCCCGGACCTATAAACCGTGTCCCAGGATGGAGGGTCCCAAAATATACCATTTCCAAAAAAAAACTTTTATTTACTTTAACTTAAAAAGTAAACAACTTATTTTCAAAACAATTTCAAAATAACCTCTCTACACGGAGGTGATATATAAACCTGTTTAAATCAAACACAACCTGGTTTTACAAAATATACAACTGGAAAGGCTATACACTAGCCAATCATCCAACAAGCCAAGTTTAAGTTACTTACAACACATACAACTGAAATATGTTTGTAAAACTTATATACAACTCATATCCCAAAAGAATAACAACCATAGACCAGCCCCAACACCCAAATCAACACATACCCTGACAACCCAAAAAGGAGTCCAAACTCTTCCCCCGGCCTCACTGGTCCGGTCCACCTGTCTCAGCAGGATCTAAAAAAAATAAAGGGAGAAGGGGTGAGATGAAATCTCAGCAAGCTATTATGTATGCAACAATATGCCATACAATATGCAACACATAAACAGGTTGCTCACATTGGAAAATAGTAAACACATTACGTTACCTTTTCCTTCTGACCAATAAGTCATACAATATGCAACACTCAATCAGGTTGCCAATTATCAGATATGCAACACATAAGTAGGCTACCAATATCACGTTGGGAAACAGTAAACACATTGTGATACTTTCCCCTCTGAATCACATATAGTATAACGGTGGGAGTAATACTCCTCTCATGAACTGCTGGTGCACATTTACGGCTTATACGATCTCTATCGGAGATCCATATAAGTTATCAGCTATCTGCACCATGACTGTACATATATACAGAAGCTGCGCACCCCAAGACCGTGGCCACAGAAGGGGGAGAGGTCACATGTATAAGGAAATCTAAACACCTTATGAGATATCTTCTCATAAGTGATAGTATCCCATATACCCCCAAAAGATCAGCTGATATCACCATATTCAAGCACATAGCATATACTTGATAATAAGTCCACCCTATGGGACACCAATGTATATAACATGGAACTATAATTCATGTTAATCCAATCACAATAGTGCACATATATTTCAACACTATTGAATAATAACACAATCCAAGGACATGGTATTAAAAACTCATGCTCAACCAAAGAAACAGTGCAACACGTATTAAACACTCTGTGCACTACACTATAAACAGGTAAGCACTTATGACACAAATTATATCACATAAGTCTTACAATTTCATTTCATACTATGGAAACCAGAAACAGGGTGTTATCCCTCTTGTTCAAACCAAGGAAGTAATACCCTATTCACTTTTAGGAACTATAGAGCAAATAACCCTATATAGGTCATCACGTAGGGGTACAATAACATATAAGTAGCCCTACGCAATCCCAATACAACATTAAACCACTTCCCTTTTGGTTCCAAGTTCAAATACCAAGTTGTATAACATTTGGTTCAAGAATCATAAACTGCCTTTCAAGCAAGTTCACTACATTATTTAAGGACCTTACCAATATCCTTTTGGCCCAATTCAAACTCCATTATATAGTACTAAAGTTGTACTAGCTGTATAGTTAAAGAGTGTTCCAATTTAGGTTGGTTAGATTAGGTTTGCAAGGCCTAGAAAAAGGTTCAAGGCTGCAAATAGGTTTGCAAGGCCTAGAAAAAGGTTCAAGGCTGGAAATGAGAAACAGTTCAAGTGTCAAGCTGTCTTTCAAGCATATTTAGGCCACTATTTAAAGCTCTTGCCAATATCTTTTTGGCCTATTCTAAGTTCTACATTGTAGTACTAAACTTTTACTAAATGCCTAGTTAAAGAGTGATTAAATCTATACTCATTAGACTAGGTTAAAAAGCTTGCAAAGTTGTTCACTCAACTCAGTTCTGGGCACGAGTCGTGCATGTAAGCACGAGTCGTGCACCACCCCTGCACGACTGATCCATGGCTCACGACTAGTGCTCCCTACTGAACACTAATGTTGCACGACTGGAATGAGCAAGGTCATGTCTCGTGCTTAATGGCACGAGTCGTGCCAAACACCAGCAACAGAAGCTGAAGTTGGTACTTCAGCATGAACAACAACAACAACTTCAGTTCTTCCATTTCCAGCTACTGTAAAGTTAATCCAACTTCACTCTACTAACATGTAACACATACATATATACTTATCATACCACATAACATGCATATAACAAGTTTCCACTCCAATTTCTCAACCTTTACCATGGTTCTTCAACCTTACATGGTTCTTTCCATTTCCAACACCAAGAACAGATTTCCACTTCACACAAATAATTCATAACATCATAATAACATCACTAAACATGTTATGAACAGTTATAGAAGAGAATCATAACAACTTACCAACTTTTACCAAAATCAAAGGAAGAGATAATCAGACAAACTAGCTCTATTCACCTTCCTTTGTAATATTTCAAAGTTGGAATCAACAACAACAACAAGGCTGAATTTCTGTGATTTTTATAAGTCAAACAAGAGTTTGGGAAGATTCTTGGCTGGAGAAAGAAGTAGAAACTGAGGAAACATAGTAAAGCTTCTTAAGGAAGCTTTAAGAAGATATATATAACACTCTTACACATAAGCTCCTCCAAGATTGAAATGCAACAAAACACCACCTTGAACTTATAGTTACACCTAAGCACCATGACAACTTTCATAACACTTCCAATCAATTTTCAAGTGTTGCCAATTAACTACACAAATTTTCTTTATTTAGACATTATATGATTAAATCAAGTTATAACATCTAAAAACACATAGTTCATCAAAATGCCTCAAATGAACATGAAATCCAACCAAATGCTAATAAACCAAGGATGATATGCAAGGCATACCCAACCCCACGTGCTTCACGTGTGACCAATATGTGCCTAGGTTTAGGGTCATGACACTCACTCCCCCTTAAACAAAATTCATCCCGAATTTGGACTTAACTTACCTGAATGATCAAACAACTCAAAATACTTCTGTCTCATCTCAGATTCCAATTCCCAAGTAGCCTCCTCAATGGTGTGATTCTTCCAAAGAACTTTCACCACGGGAATACTCTTAGTACGCAATTCCTGGACCTGCCTCTCCAGAATCCGCAAAGGTACCTCCACATAAGTCATATCTGCCTGGACATCCTTAGGAGGAGAACTCAACACATGAGAGGAATCATAACAGTACTTCCTCAACATGGACACATGGAACACATCATGGAGAGAAGAAAGAGAGGGAGGTAGGGCCAAACGATAGGCTAACTCACCTACCTTCTCTAACACCTCAAATGGACCAACAAATCTAGGAGCCAATTTCCCTTTGTTGCCAAACCTCTTGATCCCCGTTCTTGGTGAGATCTTCAAGAACACAAAATCACCAACCTGAAAGGATAACTCCCTTCTTCTAGTGTCTGCATAACTCTTCTGGCGACTCTGGGCTGTCCTCAATCTATCACGGTTCACCTTGATCTTCTCAATTGAGTCTCTAACCAAATAAGGATCCCAAAGTTTAGCCTCACCAAACTCATCCCAACACATTGGGGACCTACATTTCCTCCCATACAGTGCCTCATATGGTGCCATCTCAATTCTGGATTGGTAGCTATTGTTGTAGGCAAACTCCACTAAAGGCAAATGGTCTTCCCAAGATAACTGGAAGTCCATCACACACGCTCGTAGCATGTCCTAAAGAATCTGGATGGTCCTCTCTGTCTGCCCATCAGTCTGAGGATGAAAAGCTGTACTAAAACTCAACATAGACCCTAAAGCCTCATGCAAAGCCCTCCAAAACCGCGAGGTAAATCTCGGATCTCTATCAGAAACAATGTTGACAGGTACTCCATGCAGTCTCACAATCTCACGGATGTACAACTGAGCCAATATCTCCAAGGAATACTTGGTTGAAACTGGAAGGAAATTAGCTAATTTGGTCAACCGATCCACAATCACCCATATAGCATCCATCTTTCGCGGAGTAGGAGGCAATCTAGTCACGAAATCCATAGAAATGCCCTCCCACTTCGACTCAGGAATATCAAGTGGTTGTAGCAATCCAGCTGGTCTCTGATGCTCAGCCTTGATCTGTTGGCAAGTCAGGCACTTGGATACGAATTCCGCTATTTCCTTTTTCATGCCATTCCACCAGTAACCCCTTTTTAGATCCTGATACATCTTGGTGCTTCCTGGATGAATAGCAAATCGAGACTTATAGCCATCCTCTAATGCCTGCCTTTTGATCTCTGGGGAAGAAGGTACGCAAATTCTACCTTTAAAGGTGAGAATTCCATCCTTGTTCAATGAGAACTCCCCATTCTTACCATCTTGAAATTTCTCCCTGATTTTCTTCAACTCAACATCATGTAACTGAGCTTCCATAAGATCTCCATAAAGAGTAGGAACTGCTCTGATATTAGCAAACAATATATCACCTTTCAACTCCCGAGATACCAAGGACGACAGATGAGCCTTACGGCTAATAGCATCAGCTACCACATTGGCCTTCCCGGAATGATAAGAAATAACACAATCATAATCTTTCAGAAGCTCCAACCATCGCCTCTGTATGTTGTTCAGTTTCTTCTGAGTAAACAAGTACTTCAGGCTCTTGTGATCTGTAAATATCTCAATTTTTGCCCCATACAAGTAATGCTTCCACTTATGCAATGCAAACACAATAGCTGCTAACTCCATATCGTGGGTAGGATAATTCTGCTCCGCTGGTGATAACTTCCTCGAAGCATACACAATTACCTTCCCATTTTGCATAAGAACACAACCCAGACCCTCTTTAGAGGCATCACTGAATATAACAAAGTTCTCACAACCCTCTGGAATTGTAAGAATAGTAGCTGAAGTCAATCGCTTCTTCAGTTCAGTAAAACCAGCTTCACACTTTGCATCCCAAATAAATGGTACATCCTTCCTAGTCAATCTGGTCAACAGAGTTGCAATCGAAAATCCCTCAATAAATCTTCGATTCCCCGCTAACCCAAGGAAACTATGAACCTCTGTCACAGTAGAAGGCTGTTTCCAGTTGACTACGACCTCAATTTTTGAAGGATCCACTGCAATACCATTTCATGATAATGTAGACACCCCATTCTGAACCCATCGGATCATATTTATACCACTCTAAGTCTCGCTTTGAGTCAAGAAGTAGAAATCCACCATTTCGTCATGTTTCGTTAAGTTTTGACTAACCACCGTTAGTTTGGGACTAAAATGCATACGAGATAACGGGGAAATGACAGAATTGTCCACAGACAAAAATATCCCGCGCGGAATGGCGTGTCTCGCGCGAGATATTGTCATTCTGCAGCATGCAAATTACAGTTTCCTCGTCGATTTCAACCTCTTTTCGGGATAAAACTTTATCCATCCGGCCAACCAATGATTTTGGGAGTTTGGAACCTTCCTAGGAGTGTTTTATCTCTCCACCTCTACCTCCCCAACACCTATAAATACTTGGTGACTTCAAAGGTTCAAGAGGTCCAAAAATTCCACAATTCACACACATTTTACTGGTTTTTCTCCTTGAAAGATTCCTATAAAATCACCCTATAATCACCTCAAAGTTTGTTTGTCAACCTTGTTGATAAACAAACATCAAGATCCAAGTCAAGGACTGAGGCGAAGCTCTGTCCGTATCAAGATTCGATTCTAAACTTGAGTCGAAACTCTGCCCAAATCACCTCACGCAAGGTAACCCCTAAATCCCTTTCTAATTGATTGTTAGATAGGTATAAATCCATAGAATCTAGGATCGGCCTAGAGCCTCTCCAAATCATGGGGACGGTCTCGAAGCAATAGATCCTACATTCCGTTTAACCCTGTTAAATGGATCTTTATTTATTTTTTATTTGAAATCTTCCTCTCTTTCGAAAAACCTCTCTTTTCTTTAGCAAGACCGATCTCCGGATTGGGTGGAATGGGTGCTCCTTAACCTTTCCATTCCATAACCTATGCCCCGAACCCAAATCTCTTTCAAAAAATGGTTTTTCTATGTTTTCCAAACGAATAATATAGGTGGCGACTCAAAAAGATGTTAAAAAATCCTTCGCATCGCTACAGATACCACATGACCCAGAAAAGAAATCTGTTCCAGCCAAAACTCACATTTGCTGAACTTTGCAAACAACTGTTTCTCACGAAGCATGGATAAGACAATTCTCAAGTGCCTCTCGTGATCTTCCCTGGATTTTGAGTATAGCAGGATATCATCAATAAAAACAACAACAAAGTTATCAAGATACGGTTTAAAAATCCTGTTCATCATGTCCATGAAGACTGCTGGTGCATTAGTCAACCCAAATGGCATAACAAGAAATTCATAATACCCGTACCTTGTTCTGAAAGCTGTTTTAGACACATCATCTGGCTTGATTTTCAACTGATGGTATCCGCTAAGTAAATCCAACTTAGAATATATAACGGAACCTTGAAGTTGATCAAACAAATCATTAATGTGAGGAAGAGGATATTTGTTCTTAATTGTAGCTTGATTCAGTAGTCTGTAATCAATACACAACCGCAAAGTACCATCCTTCTTCCTAACAAACAATACTGGTGCTCCCCAGGGTGATACACTAGGACGAATAAAACCCCTATCAAGCAACTCCTGCAACTGAAGTTTCAACTCTTTCAACTCAGCCGAAGCCATTCTGTAGGGTGCCTTAGAAATGGGTGAAGTACCTGCAATAAGTCAATACAAAACTCCACTTCTCTATCTGGAGGCATACTATACTCTGTTGAGAATACGCCACTGAACTCATTCACAACTGGAACACAAGATAATTCAGGAGACTTCTTACCAGAGTCTACCACATAAGCCAAGTAACCCTCACACCTTTTAGATAATAACTTTCTAGCCTTTAGTGCAGAAATAACATGAATGCCAAATAAAGATTTATCAGCATCAAACATAAACACAGGCACATCAGGCATAGAAAAGGTGACTCGCTTTCTGCGACAGTCTACCAAGGCATGATAAGAACTCAACCAGTCCATGCCTAAAATAACATCAAAATCTCGGATTGGTAACTCTACCAAATCCACTGGCAATACATGCCCACAAATAATCACCTCACAGTCATGATAGATCAGAGAGGATTCGAGGTGCTCTCCCACAGGAGTAGAAACCTCTAACACATAAGGTAACAACTTAGGCAACTTATGCAACGTAAATGCAAAATGAGATGCCACATATGAATGAGACGATCCAGGGTCGATAAGAACACGAGCCCTGACCCCTGAGACAGGGACAATACCTCTAATCACCGCTGTGGGATCTACCTCACCTTGGCCTAAGGCAAACACTCTGCCTTGCACTTTCTCTTTTGGTTTTCCCTCTACATCTCTTTTCACACCACCTCTGGGTTGGTCACCTGGCTGCTTACTACCCGGAGCTTGCCCCTTTTTGAATTTAGGACATTCCTTCTTGAAATGCCCCATCCCTCCACAATTCAGACATTTACCCTGTTTCCTCCAGTAGTTGTCTTCCGAATGCCCTATCCTCTTGCAAAAGTTGCAAACAGTTCCAAATTGATGGGATACAGGCCTTGTTGAAACTGTAACTGTACCTCCCTTAGCCACTCCAGCAATTGAAGCTTTAGTCTGACTCTTGCCCTGTCCTAAACTCTAGCCTTGAGACTTAGTTTTGCTTCCACTTACCTCTGATTTACTCTTATGTTCATCAATGTCATTCTCAATTCTGTAGGCCATATTAACTGCCGCCTGGTAGGTAGAGAAATCATGAGTCAACAGTTGCTTCCTGAATTCCAACCTCAATCCTTTAACAAACCGGTATACCCTCCTGCTTTCATCTGGTACAAGATGCTGGCAATACCTGGCTAACTCTGTAAATTTTGCAGAATACTGGGCCACTGACAATGCCCCCTGCTCAAGCTTCAGGAACTCTACTTCCTTCTTGTCTTGAGTAATCACGGGAATGAAATGCTCCTTGAATTTCCCCACAAAGTTGTCCCAAGTCTGGGGCGTATGATCCCGCTCCCAGCTTTCTTTAAGGATTTTCCACCAATGCTCGGCAGGACCCTCTAGCTTGAACACTGCACATCGAACTTTTTCTTCATCTGTGCTCTCCATTGCCACAAAGATTTTAGTCATGACCTCCAACCATCTCTCAGCTATCACTGGATCTGGATCACCATTGAAGCTTGGTGGAGACAATTTGATAAACTTTCCAATCCCTGTATTGGCCTTGCCTCACGTTGCTGCTGTGCTCTACCCTGAGTTGCCATATTCTGGAGGAATACCCGAAACATAGCCATCATCTCGGCATTCTGATCTCCCCCAGCACCCTGATCACCAATGTTCCCCTATTCCCTCTGCTGGTCACCACTAGTCCCAGCTATTACAATGATCCCTGCAGGAAACACTCGGCGTCAGATATCACACTCCCCTTAGACTAAACATATACCCTTGACTTCTAGCCAAAGCTCTGATATCAACTGTGGGCGCCTCCCAACTCCCAGACCTATAAACCGTGTCCCAGGATGGAGGGTCCCAAAATATACCATTTCCAAAAAAACTTTTACTTACTTTAACTTGAAAAGTAAACAACTCATTTTCAAAACAATTTAAAAATAACCTCTCTACACAGAGGTGATATATAAACCTGTTTAAGTCAAACACAACCTGATTTTACAAAATATACAACTGGAAAGGCTATACACTAGCCAATCATCCAACAAGCCAAGTTTAAGTTACTTACAACACATACAACTGAAATATGTTTGTAAAACTTATATACAACTCATATCCCAAAAGAATAACAACCATAGACTAGCCCCAACTCCCAAATCAACACATACCCTGACAACCCAAAAAGGAGTCCAAACTCTTCCCCTGGCCTCACTGGTCCGGTCCACCTATCTCAGCGGGATCTAAAAAAAATAAAGGGAGAAGGGGTGAGATGAAATCTCAGCAAGCTATTATGTATGCAACAATATGCCATACAATATGCAACACATAAACAGGTTGCTCACATTGGAAAACAGTAAACACATTACATTACCTTTTCCTTCTGACCAATAAGTCATACAATATGCAACACTCAATCAGGTTTCCAATTATCAGATATGCAACACATAAGTAGGCTGCCAATATCACGTTGGGAAACAATAAACACATTGTGATACTTTCCCCTCTGAATCACATATAGTATAACGGTGGGAGTAATACTCCTCTCGTGAACTGCTAGTGCACATTCACGGCTTATACGATCTCTATTGGAGATCCATATAAGTTATCAGCTATCTGTACCATGACTGTACATATATACAGAAGCTGTGCACCCCCAGACCGTGGCCACAGAAGGGGGAGAGATCACAGGTATAAGGAAATCTAAACACCTTATGAGATATCTTTCCATAAGTGATAGTATCCCATATACCCCCAAAAGATCAGCTGATATCACCATATTCAAGCACATAGCATATACTTGATAATAAGTCCACCCTATGGGACACCAATGTATATAACATGAAACTATAATTCATGTTAATCCAATCACAATAGTGCACATATATTTCAACACTATTGAATAATAACACAATCCAAGGACATGGTATTAAAAACTCATGCTCAACCAAAGAAACAATGCAACACGTATTAAACACTCTCTGCACTACACTATAAACAAGTAAGCACTTATGACACAAATTATATCACATAAGTCTTACAATTTCATTTCATACTATGGAAACCAGAAACAGGGTGTTATCCCTCTTGTTCAAACCAAGGAAGTAATACCCTATTCACTTTTAGGCACTATAGAGCAAATAACCCTACATAGGTCATCACGTAGGGGTACAATAACATATAAGTAGCCCTACGCAATCCCAATACAACATTAAACCACTTCCCTTTTGGTTCCAAGTTCAAATACCAAGTTGTATAACATTTGGTTCAAGAATCATAAACTGCCTCTCAAGCAAGTTCACTACATTATTTAAGGACCTTACCAATATCCTTTTGGCCCAATTCAAACTCCATTATATAGTACTAAAGTTGTACTAGCTGTATAGTTAAAGAGTGTTCCAATTTAGGTTGGTTAGACTAGGTTTGCAAGGCCTAGAAAAAGGTTCAAGGCTGCAAATAGGTTTGCAAGGCCTAGAAAAAGGTTCAAGGCTGCAAATGAGAAACAATTCAAGTGTCAAGCTGTCTTTCAAGCATTTTTAGGCCACTATTTAAAGCTCTTGCCAATATCTTTTTGGCGTATTCTAAGTTCTACATTGTAGTACTAAACTTGTACTAAATGCCTAGTTAAAGAGTAATTAAATCTATACTCATTAGACTAGGTTAAAAAGCTTGCAAAGTTGTTCACTCAACTCAGTTCTGGGCACGAGTCGTGCATGTAAGCACGAGTCATGCACCACCCCTGCACGACTGATCCATGGCTCACGACTAGTGCTCCCTACTGAACACTAATGTTGCATGACTGGAATGAGCAAGGTCACGACTCTTGCTTAATGGCACGAGTCGTGCCAAACACCAGCAACAGAAGCTGAAGTTGGTACTTCAGCATGAACAACAACAACAACTTCAGTTCTTCCATTTCCAGCTACTGTAAAGTTAATCCAACTTCACTCTACTAATATGTAACACATACATATACACTTATCATACCACATAACATGCATATAACAAGTTTCCACTCCAATTTCTCAACCTTTACCATGGTTCTTCAACCTTACATGGTTCTTTCCATTTCCAACACCAAGAACAGATTTCCACTTCGAACAAATCATTCATAACATCATAATAACATCACTAAACATGTTATGAATAGTTATAGAAGAGAATCATAACAACTTACCAACTTTTACCAAAAACAAAGGAAGAGATAATCAGACAAACTAGCTCTATTCACCTTCCTTTGTAATATTTCAAAGTTGGAATCAACAACAACAACAAGGCTGAATTTCTGTGATTTTTATAAGTCAAATAAGGGCTTAGGAAGCTTCTTGGCTAGGACAAAGAAGTAGAAACTGAGGAAACGTAGTAAAGCTTCTTAAGGAAGCTTTAAGAAGATATATATAACACTCTTACACATAAGCTCCTCCAAGATTGAAATGCAACAAAAAACCACCTTGAACTTGTAGTTACACCTAAGCACCTTGACAACTTTCATAACACTTCCAATCAATTTTCAAGTGTTGCCAATTAACTACACAAATTTTCTTTATTTAGACATTATATGATTAAATCAAGTTATAACATCTAAAAACACATAGTTCATCAAAATGCCTCAAATGAACATGAAATCCAACCAAATGCTAATAAACCAAGGATGATATGCAAGGCATACCCAACCCCACGTGCTTCACGTGTGACCAATATGTGCCTAGGTTTAGGGTCGTGACATACGAGTTCCATATACTATTTGCATCAAGATAGGTTTTGATTTTTGATGCATAAATTTCAAAAGATCTACAGCATCAATATGTGGAATGTCTTTCTCATTATTTCTTCTTGGTTGAGGCATGGTGGGTTGAGAGAGAATCCTTCACAAGTTGTTAGACTTTTAGTGGTGAAGACAAGCTCTGATACCAATTGAAAGGTCCTGTTTACTTGATTAACTAAAATAAGATCAAATAGTTAAGCTTTGGCAGCTAAGGTGAATTCTTAGCTGTCAGATATTAACTGATTAGATAACAAGAGTATAATGTGCAGCGAAATAAATATAGTGAAATAATGTAAAGACAAAGTGATTAGTGAGTGTGTGAGAGTGTGTGTGTGTTTGTGTGTGATAATACCAAATGACACAAGGGTTTAAAGTGGTTAAGAGTTCAATCCTTCTACGTCCACTCTCACTGTCAATCTTGACAAGTGAGCTCAATCCACTATACTCTAGATTCCTTTAAGGGTTACAATATTGATTAGGCAAGTTCCTTGAACTTTCTCTTCCTAATTAGTACAGTCAATTAGGGATTTTCTTGTTACGAAGCAAATACACAATACACACTTAAAGTACAGTCTTAAGTGGTTTACAAGATTTGTTTATACACTTGAAGTGCAGTCTCAAGTGTCTGAAGTTGTTTGATGATTGTTTGCAGGTTTACAGGTTTGTAAGGGTGTGAGAAAGGTTGCAAAGGTTATGGGTTGAAGGGCACGAGCTTCAGTCAAGGAGGCTTCCTTTTATAAGCTGAGATATAGCCGTTGGGGAGACAATGCAGTAAATGAATGTGGGTGGAATAGTATTTGCATTTTGAGCATTGTTGATTGGAAAAGAACAGGCTAGAATTTGCAACCCTTGTGCAGAGGATCTTCATGGAGATGACATGGCAATGTTTATTGAGAGTTTTGGGCAAAGCACATATTGGTCATCACAGAGATAAATCATTGTTGTTGGCTTTGAAGATCATAGCTGTCAGAGAGATGAGTTCTCTGCTGTTGAGAATCTTAGCTGTCAGGCTTAGCTATTAGATCTAGATGAGTAGGGGTAAAGGTTTGAGGTAGATGACATGTAATGATCTCTTTTGTAATGAAATACATTAGACTTATTTTATTGGTCTTTCTTGATCATTGCTGTCAGGTTGGTTTATCAGAGCAGATTAAGTCTTGGCTGTCTAATGACCATTAGTGTATCTTGGCTGTCAGATGACATTGGATATGTTTCTTTGTTAAAACCATACATAACTATGTATCTACATAGTTAGGTCCTAACAATACTCTTCTGATTTACTCCCTCCATCCCTATAAGTTTCACTTTCGCCATTTTGGACGTCCAATATAATATTTCATATTCCTAAATGACAAAGCATCTTTACTATTCCTCCCACTCATTCTCTATCCTACTTAATTTTTATACTTTCAACAACAATCAACTTTCTATTCTATACCCCCACATTCTCTTTTCTACCTAACTTTTAATACTCTTAACACTTACACATTTTCTTAATTAACGTGCAAAACCCATTTGTGAAATCTTATATGTGACGGAGGGAGTAAATAATAAGATTTACAACTTTTCACAATATTTCTTATACTCTCATATGGTATCATTCGTCTAGTAATTCATCTTTCCACTATGTCTTCCGCAATTAAAACCCTATATCAATTCCCTACCCTCGGTGACCTCCACAACCTCCTCTCCAACCAATGGCTACCCCAAACCCCACCACCCTCTCTAACCCGGCCGACCCTAACAACCCCATCATCCTTGTCAACCTCTCTCAATGTTAACCACTCACCCCTCTCACCTATCTTGCTTGAGGTTCCCAAATAACCTATCTCCTCTTTGGACTTGATCTTCTCAAGTTTGTTGATGCCTCCCATCCCCCACCCCCCACCACAACCACCAACGTTGGTAAGGAAACCCCTAACCTAGCTTTAGTCACGTGGGATCCCCAAGATCGACGTAATCTTGGTTCTCTCCAAGGCACCCTAGATTCGACTGTTGCTCTTCTTGTTATCCTAGACACCTCCTCTAAAGAAGCTTGGACAATAGTCAAACCACCTTTACCAACCCATCTTAAGGTCACATCCTCCAATTCAAAGACCGTCTTGACTCTCTCACCAAATCTGATCTCACAGTATCTGCGTATATGCACTCCATTAAAATGTGCATCAATAATTTTGTCATCATAGGCAAACCTATTGACTCCAAAGATATTATAACCAAAGTTCTCAAAGGACTAGATAATGAAACCTAAAAACCGGTTACTGATACCGCCGTGCATGTGACCTACCCATCACTTTGAAGCTATGCATTAGAAATTTATCAATCATGAACTTTCCCGCAAATAAAACCCTGCCACCACCCCACTCCCCACTTCGGCCCATACCATCCAACACCGCCCCAACTCCTCCTCTCGCACCAACAACTGCAACCTCTCCTCTTATCCTCCTTTACCTAATCCTAATCCTAACTCCAATTCGGCTCTGATGGATGTGTTTTCATCAATCCAAATGATATATCTTTAGACCTCTTTTGAGCTTAACCTTGGGTTGTTTGATGACTTTTTGGAGTGTTCATTCATATATAGGGAATGAAAGGTGAAAGTCGCGGAATATGATTTTAAAGGATATAAAAAGGAACGAAAGAGAACGATGAGGGAAAGGAGGAAATAATATAAATTTCAGAAGGACAAAGTTGAAAATGATGAGATCATTCATGACCATTGGATATTACTCTTCGAGAGCTTTCCACCCATATATGGAACAATTCAATCGGAGTCCGTATGAAGAATTTATGACCTCTGTAAGTTTTGTCGAGCAATGTATACAAGTCGACGAATTATGGGAGCGTCCGCCCCCAAAAGAGGGGAGTGCCCACTCCCAAATTACAGAAACTCAAAGGGGTCTCTCTTTCCAAAACCGCCACTAAAACCTTCGCAAAAGCCCCTTTCACGACAGTTTTAGCATAATCCTTTTCAAACTTGTTTTTTGACAGTAGTTTACTAATTATTGACCCTCATCTCTTACCCTAGTATATATAGAAGACATCTAGCCAAATTTTCATATCTTTTACCTTCTCATAACATAATTCTAAGTTATAAACAAGATATACAAAGATTTATATCAAGAATTTTATTGAAGATTTATGCAAATTATTGAAGCTTTATTGATGTTAAATATGAAAATGAATGACTAATTTTCTTGTTCTACGAAATGAAGGTAATGTATATTAATACTTTATGTATTAATCATTGTGTTCAACCAAATGTTGGGTTCATCAAATGTGTTCTTTATCTTAGTTTTCTAAACTATAATCACATGTGTAGAAGTGATTGATTTTTAAACTAAATTTGTGTGTGTGATTGACAAGTGATTGTTCGATCCATGCAAGTCAAGCTTTTGAATGAATATAATATAGGTTTTAACAAGTGATTGCAAACCAAAATTATAGGTTGTTAATCCTAGGGTTTAAATATAGGTTTTTGAATATTAATTGGACTTTGCAGAAAACCTAATATTTGTAGAATACTAAATTGTGGACGTGTGAATGCACAATTTTAATAAAGAGAATAAACCCCCAACTATGATTGATTGTATTATTAATTGGCATATTGATTTTATATAAATGACTCCCATTCCGTATATCATTCTTCCTTGGTATTCGATAAATTTTAATTGCTTTGTTTATTTCTTGTTAAAGTAGGAATAATAATCCAATCTAAACCCCTTCTTTTATTTGTTTGTTCAAACTGTTGAAAGTCAAGTTGTTGATTCACAAATCCTTGTGGATTCGATCCTTGCCAAGTGCATATTACTACTACGATAACTCGTCCACTTGCGAGGTATTTTTATAACAAGTGAGATTTTCCCCATCAGGCTCCATTCAAAGATAAGTGTCAATATTGTCGCTATGTTGGTCATGTTATTTCCCGACTAGGTTCATAATTGTATAGCTTGGGAAGCACTCAACATACTTGTATATATACTCTTGTTATGTGAATAATAAAATTTACAACTTTTCACAATATTTCTTATACTCTCATACTTACGGCATTTATAGCAAATACTTCACGCTAAAGTTTCATCACAACCTACAAGCTCTGATCAAGTAAATACTGAAGTTAGAAAATGTGGGAAAATATTGTTTCTAAATCAAGAAGTGACTCCTATAAATATGATCTGAGTTTTCAAGTGTATATTACATCTAACAAGAGTTTGTCACTAATAGTTGAGGATAGTTAGAAAGCAAAGTCTTATCTTGATTAAGTCCCTGTAGAGGCCCTTCTAGACGTTCCCTATGATATTAAAGACTCAGTTCCAATTTGGCTAGCCCCTTTTGAATTTAGATCCAAAAATGAAAGATATCAAGGACTAGAACAACGGGAATGTTATTCATTTCATTCCTATTAACAAGTTAAACATTTCATCATTTCTCTTGGTAGAGGAAGAGCCTTTGTTTCGAGGCAAAATTACAAATTAGGGTCCAAAGTTTAAAGGGGTGTGCCGATCGGGGGGGGGGTCCGATGTTCCAATTTTGTTAATTTAGGGTTCAAAGTTAACAACGTTAGTCCGTTAATTAGTTAGGGTTTCTTTCGAGGGAACTACTAACAAAACCTAGTTAAATCACACGTGCCTACGTGTGACAACTGAGGTTATTTTTATATTTTTTGTCTGGGCCTTTTGTCCTTTCACATGGGGAATATCACCGGACCCTAACTAACTGAACACGGCCCGTATATACTCACTAACTATGCGAACCCAACCCAACCCACAAGTACATGTCCAACCTGGTCCGACCCGCAAGAACAGCCGATCATGCCCTCGAAAGGCTCAAACCCTCAACTTATGTGTTGTGCTGACTATAATCAAAACATAAAATGGGAACTTAAGGGGACGAGACACAACTCATTACAATATGATCGGTCACTATTATAGAACACCCGAGGGGTCACAAGCCTTCTCCACCATTGTCCCAACTGAATTTTCTCAACGCAAAAAAAAAAGTAATAAAAAATTGAAAAATGACCTTTATTCAAGGTGCCGGAGTCAAGATAGGATAGAATTTGCTCATATGACCACCAGAAGGAGAAAGACTGAACTTTTATTTTTCCAGACCTTCCCTACAACTGTCCCAACTGAATTCTTGACCACAAAGGCGAAGGTCCATTAGCATAGAATCATAGATAGCCTCTTTGACCTGCAGTTGGAACACCAGAAGTTCGATCCATTTTGATCATCTCCACCATCACTTCATTGAGGAGCACAAATGGCACTTGTCAGCAGTGGCAAAGTGTTTTCTCAACCATGTTTTCTACCTTATCACTGACAAGTCCATCTAGTCTGACAACCAAAGAGCACTGCATACAACTGCCAATTCACCTTCCATTGTTCTTGATATATGGCTCCGAGGCCAAAAGTCTGCATAATTACTCGTAAAATGGCGATAACGGTTCTGATATTGCTGGAGAGATGATACACCAAGCATGATAAAGGGTTTTTGGTTTGAAAAACTTGCTGACAGAAGAGATAAATAGCCTTCATTTATATATATTTATGAGCTCAAGGAGACATAAAGAATCTTCATTGTTGACTATTATTATAATATAATCTCATGAGCATCTCCATGCTGGCCTGTTTTCTATTAGACATTAATAATGATGTGTATTATTTACCAGTATGTTGCAGTTATGTATATTATTTGCAGTTAGTACAATTTTAATACCAAGTATGGTCGATGACTGTTGGGGAGGTCTGCACAATCCGTGTTCTGCATTAAAAAACAGTACGCTCTTTGATCATGTTAGTAAGGCCTATGCGAAATTAACGTGAACATAATCAGTATGAGCTGTTAATGTGGTGGGGAGGGACATACTATCAATTCTTGCACGGCGTGAACATTAATGGTACAATGGATGGCTTATTTTCTTATTAATTGAGTTCAGTACTAATAGATGATAGAGGGAGACAAGAGGAATCTACGAACGTTCAATAACAATGAGTTGATCATGTGAACTCAGCTATGTTTGGGCAATGTCTCCCTCCTAAATAATGCAAACATAATCAATATGAGTTGTGAATGTGGTGGGGAGGGAGACATATTTCAGAACCATAACTTAGATCGCATCTTCAACATGTGTGGAGATGCTTCGTGGCTCCCTTGCTTCACTATATATATTGACCTCCTTAACAAGATGAAGGCAAAATAAATCTACAAACTCTTTCATCTTTCAATCACTTTCTCTCTCAATATCACTTTCTTATTGATAAAAAATGGCTTCAATTTCTTCAATCCCAAAAGCCCATTTCCATGCTAGATCTGTTAGTTTGCCATCTAGATCAAGCCAAAATACTGAATTTGATGATCTTGAAGCCATTGCTTCATCATCATCAATAGGTCAACAAATAAATGGTCTTAAAGATTTGCACAACTCTTTTGACAATATCCTTCGAGAAGTGCAAAATAATGGAGTGAATGAGCTCTTAGATGAGCTACTCGAGCTTTTGGAGTTCTGTAACACTGCTAAAGATACCTTGTCATCAACAAGGGACTCGGCACAAGAACTTCAATCTGTTTTACGCAGGAAAAGAGGTGATTATATTGGGATCTCGTGTGCTATACAAGAGTATCAATCCAAGAGGAAGGCAATAAAGAAGGCTATTGTGAGAGCTTTGAGAAAATTGAAAAGTTTTTCCGTCAAGAAAATTCAAGAAACACCTTTGAGAGAGTTGGAATCATTTACTTTAAGGGTACTTGAATCCTTTTTGTGCTTCGTCCTGGGGTCAAGCTCCCAAAAGAACTCAAACAAGTGGACTGTGATTTCAAAAATGTTGAGCACAAAGCAATCATCAGAAGAAAGTCAAGTCGGAAAGGTGGATGCCGAGCTTGTAAAAAAATTCTCATGCTTACAAGTTGAGAATGTGCAGAAGGAGCTTGCACAGATGGAATTGAGCCTTGAAGATCTTGAAGAAGGATTAGAATGCCTTTATAGGCATTTGATCAAAACTCGAGTTTCCCTACTCAATGCCAGCAACTGCTAGATGAAAAAATAAAAATCTTGATGCAGAGCTGTATATAATAGATCTTTGCATAAATTTTGTAAATCCAAGCACATGAATATATGTGTAAAATTTTGACTCTATAAAAATGATATCGTTTACTCTATCTTACCTTGCATCTATAACTACTTCAATACCAAACTACTCTTGCAAGTTACTTTTACGAACCTATAACATCGTTGTGAAATGGGTTTTGGTGGAAAATGAAAAGTAAAGTAGGGGAGAAAATGAGTGGGAAGAAAACACATACTCCCCGTCCCAACTCAGTGGAGACCAAAGGCACAAGATTTAAGAAAACGTATGAGAGAAAATCAGTGGGAGGAGGTGTTGTGAGTATGAAAAGTAAAGTAGGGGAGAAAATGAGTGGGAAGAATAGTAAGTTTATTGGTGTTGTGAATATAAGAGCGAAGTATGAGAGAGAATGAGTGGGATCATTTTGGACATTCTCTATTGAGGTGGGACGAAACAAAAAGAAAATTAGTCTCAAATGAGGTGGGACGGAGGGAGTATATGGAAGCACGTTTGTGTTGTCAAACGATAAAAACCATGCATGTACCACAAAGTGCCTGATCAATGGCGTAAAGTGCTTAATCAATGGCTTAAACTGGCATCACAGGCTCTTACTATTAAGGATATCAATGAAAAATGCTTCTTGATATATTATTCTATATTTCCTACAAGTTGTATTATTTACTTTTCTTGTATTACTTTAATTCTACTTGAAATATTTACTTTCCTACTAGTTTTATAATTGTATAGCTTGGGAACACTCAACATACTTGTATATATACTCTTCTTATTTACTCCCTCCGTCCCGTATATGTTTCACTTTCGCCATTTTGGACGTCCAATATAAATTTCATATTCCTAAAATGACAAAGCATCTTAACTATTCCTCCCACTCATTCTCAATCCTACTTTATTTTTATACTTACAACACCAATCAACTTTCTATTCTATACCCCCACATTCTCTTTTCTACCTAACTTTTAATACTCTTAACACTTAAACATTTTCTTAATTAACGTGCAAAACCCATTTGTGAAATCTTATATGTGACGGAGGGAGTAAATAATAAGATTTACAACTTTTCACAATATTTCTTATACTCTCATATGGTATCATTCGTCTAGTAATTCATCTTTCCTCTCTGTCTTCCGCAATTAAAACCCTATATCAATTCCCTACCCTCGGCGACCTCCACCGTCTCCTCTCCAACCAATGGCTGCCCCAAACTCCACCACCCTCTCTAACCCGGCCGACCCTAACAACCCCATCATCCTTGTCAACCTCTCTTAATGTTAACCACACACCCCTCTCACCTATCTTGCTTGGGCTTCCCAAATAACCTATCTTCTCTTTGGACTTGATCTTCTCAAGTTTGTTGATGCCTCCCATCCCCCACCCCCCACCACAACCACCACCGATGGTAAGGATTTAGTCACGTGGAATTGCCAAGATCGACCTAATCTTGGTGCTCTCCAAGGCACCCTAGATTCGACTGTTGCTCTTCTTGTTATCCTAGCCACCTCCTCTAAAAAAGCTTGGACAATAGTCAAACCACCTTTGCCAACCCATCTCAAGGTCACATCCTCCAAGTCAAAGACCGTCTTGACTCTCTCACCAAATTCGGCCTCACAGTATCTGATTATATGCACTCCATTAAAATGTGCATCGATAATTTTGTCATCATAGGAAAACCTATTGACTCCAAAGATATTATAACCAAAGTTCTTAAAGTACTAGATAATGAAACCTAAAAACCCGTCACTGACACCGCCGTGCACGTGACCTACCCATCACTTTGAATCTCTGCATTAGAAACTTATTGTTAGGACCTAACTATGTAAATCACATAGTTATATATGGTTTTGACAAAGAAACATATCATATCCAATGTTATCTGACAACCAAGATAACTCATGAACATTGGACAGCCATGACTCAAAACTGCACATCTCATAAATCAACTGGACAGCAATGATCAAACAAAGACCAATCATATAAATCAAATGTATTCAAATACAAAGTGATCATTACATGTCAACCATCCTATTCCTTGACTCCTAATCACTCAACTCAAAGAACTAAGCCTGACAGCTAAGGTTCTCAACAGCAGAGGTTTCATCCCTCTGACAGCTATGATCTTCAATGACAACAGCAGTGATGTTTCTCTGTGATAATCAAGATGTGCCTTGCCCAAATCCCTCATCAGATGTTGCCAGGTCATCTCCATGAAGATCATATAGAATGGTTGCAGATTACAGCCTGTTATCCCCGGTCAACAAGGCCCTAAATGCAAACACTGTTTCACCCACATGCATTTACTTCCTTGTCTCCTCCAACGGCTATATTCAAGCCTATAAAAGGAAAACTCCAAGACTGAAGACACTTCCCTTCAACACACAACCTTTACAACCTTCCCTTCAACCTTTGCACACCTGCAAAACCTGCAACCAACAATCAAACAATCTGAGACACTTGTAACTGTAATTCAGGTGTATAAACTACTTTGTAAACCACTTAAGACTGACTTTAAGTGTGTATTGTAATTTGTTTCATAATAAGCAAATCCCTAATTGACTGTACTAATTAGGAAGAGGAGGTTCAAGGAACTTGCCTAATCAACCATTGTAAATCTTAAAGGGAACTAGATTTAGTGGATTGATCTCACTTGTTAAGGTTGACAGTGAGGGTGGACGTAGGAGGAGTGAACTCTGAACCACCTTAAATCTCTTGTGTCATTTGGTATTATCACACAACACACATACACATACATACACATACACTAATCACTTGTCTTTACATTATTTCAACACTATTTATTCCGCTGCACATTACTCTCTTGCCTTTTAAATCAGTTAATATCTGACAGCTAAGAATTCACCTCAGCTGTCAAAGCTTAACTGTCTAATCATCTTTTTGTTGATTAAGCAAACAGGACCTTTCAATTGGTATCAGAGCTTGTCTTCACCTACAAAAGTCTAACAACTTGTGAAGGATCAAATCTCAACTCACCATGCCTCAACCAAGGAGAAATAATGAGAAAGACATTCCACACATTGATGACTGTGGATCCTTTGAAATCTATGCATCAAAAATCAAAACCTACCTTGATGCAAACATTATTTGGAACTGGTATGTTCTAGAAAATGAAGTCACCTGCCCTGTCACACTAGATACAAATGGTGGGGGCAGTAAAATGAAATCCCCAGAATGCTGGACTGAATCAGAAAGACAATTAATTAGTGCCAACCTTAAAGTCAAAAACATACTCTAAAAGAGTGTGTAAATGACTCCCTTGCACAAGAAATTGCTAAAGAACCAACTGCAAAGGCAGCATGGGAACTCATCCATACCAAATTCCAGAAACACACCAGTGTTAGAACCCAAAACTTGTACAATTTGCTTAGATAACTTGACAAATTTAAGTTCTACCCTGGTGAAAAAGTGAGTGCTGCTAAACCAAGGTTTGAAGATCTGGTCAGATCCATTGCTGACCATGGAAAAACATTTGAGAACCAAGATTTATGTCTCAAAATATATTCCAACCTTCCCTAAGAATATGAGAAGGTAGCCCTACCAATAAGAGAAGGTGCAGAATGGAGCACCATGACTGTTGAACAATACTTTGGAAAGCTTGAGGCCTATGAACTAGAAGGAATGATAAAACTTCCGCCAGAAAAGAGAGAAAACTCTTCAATTTTAATTCATCAAAAGCTGAGTTTAAACATGCCTCAATATTGTTTAAATACTTCCTAAACCCTAAGAAACAAATAATAAACAAAATGACTAAAATACCCCAAGTCTAATTGTCAAATACTCAGTAAACAAGAATAAAAATCGTAAATACGAAACACCAGAACGACGCGAGGCGCCCGCCTGGAGACCAGAACCAACGCTACCCAAGATTGCCAACCGAGGTGCCCGCTTCACCAATCTCATGCGCCCGCCTCGCTGACCGTAGCCATGACCTTGCAGGATCCATCTTGGGGCGTCCGCCTGGGTTATGGTGGGGTGCTCGCCTCAAAGCCAGAAGATTCACCGCCGTTGAATCCCCTTGAGGCGTCCGCCTGGTGCTTGGTGGGGCGCCCGCCTGGGATCAAGTCTCCTCCTGCGATCAAGTCTCCTCCTGCATCAGTCTCCTCCACCTCCAAAGAACTCGACCCCGAGTTCACATCGGGATAAAGAACTCCATCCGCTTGGTACTCATAGATATTGGCAACATTGAACGTATTAGAAATGTTCAAATCATCGGGAAGAGCTACCACATATGCATTGTCATTAATCTTTCGAGTCACCTTAAAAGGTCCATACTTGCGGGGCTGCAACTTCTTATAAGTACCAACGGGAAAACGCTCCTTCCGCAAGAACACCATAACATCATCTCCAACTGCAAAAACTCTTACCCGCTTCTTCTTGTCAGCAGCCGCTTTATTCTTCAACCCCGTAGCCTCTAGCTTAGCCTTGACCGCTTCCTTGACAACTTGCACCTACTTAGCCATATTCTCAGCAACTTGACTCACCCCATGACCGCTAGGTAATGGCACCAAATCAACCACATATCTAGGGACAGATGTATAAACCAAGGAAAAAGGTGACTTCCCTGTCGCCGAATGTATTGCACTGTTATAAGCAAACTCCACTTGTGGTAATGCAAGATCCCACTGTTTTGGCTTGTCCCCACAAACACTCCTAATCATGTTCCTCAAAGTCCGGTTAGTGACCTCCGTCTGTCCGTCCGTCTGTGGATGTGCTGTAGAGTTCCTATTCAATGAAGTGCCAAACATATGCCATAAGGTAATCCAAAAGTGGCTCAGAAACTTGGTGTCCCTATCCGAAGTAATGGACCTAGGAACTCCATGTAGTCGCACAATCTCCCTGAAGAATAACTTCGCAATGTTGGAGGCATCCGCTGTCTTCTTGCAAGCAATGAAATGGGACATCTTGGAGAACCGATCAACCACAACAAATACAGAATCCATGCCCCGATGTGTCCGAGGTAAGCCCAAGACAAAATCCATGGACAAATCTAGCCAAATATCATCAGGAACAGGTAGAGGTAAATAAAGACCATTATTTTGAGACTGACCTTTAGAAACCTGACAAACATAACACCTCCGAACAATCGAGCTCGCGTCCTTCCTCAGGTGAGGCCAGAAATAATGCTCCTCCAAACTTGCAATAGTCTTGTCTCGTCCTAGATGTCCACTAAGGCCCCCACCGTGTAAGTCACGAATCAGTTTCTCCCGCAGGTAAGAAATAGGAATGCACAACCGATCCCCCTTAAACAGAAAACCATCTCGGACATGAAAATTTGCGCTAGGGTGCTTCCCCACACACTTCGACCATATCTCCATAAAATCTGTATCCTCCTCATACAAGTCCTTCAGTAAGTCAAACCCCACAATCTCCTGCGATAAAGTAATCAACAAAGAAGCCCTCCTGCTCAAAGCATCTTCGACTTTATTTTGAACTCCCGACTTGTGTTGAATAATGAAAGGGAATTTCTGTAAATAACTAACCCAGCGAGCATGCATCTTGTTTATCACCTTCTGACTATGCAAGAACTTCAAGGCAAGATGATCAAAAAATAGGACAAACTCCCTTTGAACTAGATAATGCTCCCACTGTCGCAAGGCCCGATAAACTGCATAAAACTCCTGATCATAAGTACTCCACTTCTGACGAGCCTCGCTCAACTTCTCACTGAAGAAAGCCACCAGACGCTTTTCTTGTGAGAGAACAGCCCCGATTCCATCACACTCCACCTGAAAGATTTTATCAAAATATGGCAAGGCAAGAACTGGTGCTGTGCAAAGCTTCTCCTTGATGATGGCAAAACTCTGATCTTGCTCCAAGCCCCACTGAAACTTCCCCTTCTTCAGGCACTTAGTAATAGGTGCAGTAATAGTGTTGAAATCGCGCACAAACCTCCTGTAAAAGGTAGCCAAGCCATGGAAACTACGCACCTCAGTGACTGATTGTGGAACCGGCCAATCCTTTATCACCTTCACCTTCTCCTCATCAAATTGGATCCCATCCTCACCAACAACAAACCCCAGGAAAAGCAACTTGTTGGTGCAGAATATACACTTCTTAAGATTGATGTACAACTGATTATCTTTCAACACCTGTAACACTTGACTAAGGTGTTCCAAATGCGCAGTTCTATCTTTACTATAAATCAGGATATCATCAAAGTAAACTACTACAAAAGAGCCAATAAAAGGTCGGAATACCTGGTTCATCAACCTCATGAATGTACTAGGGGCATTAGACAA
Source organism: Adenophora triphylla var. japonica (assembly GCA_022495995.1). Classification (NCBI taxonomy): domain Eukaryota; kingdom Viridiplantae; phylum Streptophyta; class Magnoliopsida; order Asterales; family Campanulaceae; genus Adenophora; species Adenophora triphylla. The sequence continues at coordinate 363,243 of JAFEMH010001922.1, forward strand.
CCCGAATGGCATGACTAGCCACTCGTAAAGACCATCCTTACTCTTGAAAGCTGTCTTCCACTCATTCCCAGGTCTGATCCGAATCTGATGATACCCACTGCGCAAATCCAACTTCGTAAACACTTTAGACCCGGATAACTCATCAAGCATGTCCTCTAGACAAGGGATAGGAAATCGGTACTTGATGGTGATCTTGTTGATGGCCCTACTATCAACACACATACGCCACTGATTCCCTTTCTTTGGCACAAGAAGGACAGGCACTGCACATGGACTCATACTCTCCCTGATAAAACCCTTTCGCAGCAAATCTTCAATTTGCTCTCTCAGTATCTCATTCTCCTTAGGGCTCATGCGATAATGTGGGAGGTTTGGCAGGCTAGCTCCCGAAATCAAGTCAATCTGATGATGAATGTCCCTCATAGGAGGGAGTTCGTTAGGCAACTCGTCACCAAGTAACTCCTGGAAACCTGATAGAAGTTCTGCAATATCCCGTGGCATCCCGATCTCCACACTAACAGAACCCAACAACCCTTTAACCACTATCGGACAAAAATACTCGGCCTCTTCAATAGCTGTCGTCAGCTCTTTCTCATTCTGTATGAGCATCACGACCGACTTCTCCTTCTCCACCTGTTTCTCAAAACGTAATACAGAAGCTATAGCAATTTTACGATTATTCCAAGTGAACATCAATACATTATCCTTACCCCGATAAGTAATATCATGGTCAAACTGCCAAGGGCGACCAAGCAGTATATGACACACGTCCATCCCCAGAACATCACAAACGACCTCCTCCCTATAATGCTTGCCAATGGAAATATGGACCTTACAAGTTCGTATTACTCGGAGTTCTGAACCTTTATTCACCCATCCTAAACTATAAGGACTATCATGAGATTCAGTCGTTAAGCCTAGAAATTCAACCAACTTCTGCGAAACAAGATTTTCAGTACACCCATTATCAATAATCATATTACATACCTTGTTCTTGACAGAACAGTGTGCTCGCAGCAGATTCTTCCGTTGGCCCTCATCCTTGGAAGATAGTAACATCTGTTGAATCACGCATCCAACCCTCTCACCGGACTCCTCTTCCGCAAACTCAATGTCTTCATACTCATTGACCTCAGGCTCATCCTCTTCGTACTCATGCAAAACTACAACAGTCCTCCGGGTGGGGCAAACATTCGATCTGTGGCCATATCCCTGACAACGATAGCACTTATCCCCTGTTGGCTTGGTGTATGGATTTGCTGTTTTCTGTGCCGGAGCCTTGTTCACTGCGCTACTACTAGCATTGGTCATACTCTTGGCTTGCGGAACTGGGTCTTTATCAACTACTGCTTCAGAAGTACCTTGCTGTGGAAATCTGCGAAAAGGGGTGAAGTTTTTCGCGCTCGACTTCTCCATAAGCTCAGCCTTTAACGCCAGAGTGGTAGCATCCGTCAGAGTCCACACCTGATGCAAACCCATCTTCTCTTGGATCGAACCCTTCAACCCATTGATGTAATGAGCAATCTTCTGATCCTCGATCTCCTCAACTCTAACCCGCGCAGTATACCTCTGAAATTCCGTAGTGTACTCATCAACTGTTCTTTTACCCTGCACACAATTGAGATACAACTTGTACAAAGTCTGTTCATAGTCTGCCGGTAAGAATCATTCCGAAATCAACTGTTTCATACGCCTCCAGGTTTTGATTGGCCCCTTCCCTTGTCGTCGCCTCTGAGAAACAAGTTTCTCCCACCAAACCGCAATTGTACTCTTCAATCTGATCGCCACCATTTTGACCTGTTTGTTCGTAGGCACCTCCATAACCTCGAAGAAATGATCAACGTCATTCTACTATCAAGGAAATCTTCAATCCCCATGGTTTCATAGAATAATGGAATATCCGCCTTAATCCTATAATCTTGGCGATGTCGATTTCCACCCTGCTCCGGTTCATCATCACTATCAACTTCAACCTCGGATCGGGAACTAGAATCCTCTTCATCATTATTTTCAACCCTCCTAGGGCGTCGACCCTGTTTAATACCCCTGTCTCTCTCGCCACCATGGTTACGATCAACACGAGCGTTTGGACCCCGTTGAGCAGCCATGAACGTCTCCATCTGCGTTGACAACGCAGCCATGGCTGTGGTTAGCCTCTCAAATTCCTCCCTTGTGACTTGGTCCCCCATAACAAATCAGTGATGAAAAGACAGGTTAAGCCTGCTTTGATACCAACTGACGCAGCACGGAAGCACGATAGATTTCGTGATTAGCGCACTAATCACAAGAACTCTTCAAGCGAAGAATCCTCAAACACAAGAACTGGATTCCACCAGAAAAGAGAGAAAACTCTTCAATTTTAATTCATCAAAAGCTGAGTTTAAACTTGCCTCAATATTGTTTAAATACTTCCTAAACCCTAAGAAACAAATAATAAACTAAATGACTAAAATACCCCAAGTCTAATTGTCAAATACTCAGTAAACAGGAATAAAAATCGTAAATACGAAACACCAGAACGATGCGAGGCGCCCTCCTGGACAATGGCCAGGCGCTCGCCTGGAGACCAGAACCAACGCTGCCCAAGATTGCCAACCGAGGCGCCCGCTTCACCAATCTCATGCGCCCGCCTCGCTGACCGTAGCCATGACCTTTCGGGATCCATCTTGGGGCATCCGCCTGGGCTGTGGTGGGGCGCTCGCCTCAAAGCCAGAAGATTCACTGCCGTTGAACCCCCTTGAGGCGTCCACCTGGTGCTTGGTGGGGCGCCCTACCCACCACTCTCTGCCACCCCCCAACACCCATTTGGAATCCCTCGGAATACCGTGCCATTATTGGCAGCTTTCAATACCTATCTCTCACTTTCCCTGGCATAGCCTTTTATGTCAACAAGCTCGCCCAATATCTTCATCACCCTCAAGAATCCCACTGGACTACCCTTAAACGTCTCCTCTGCTATCTCCATGGTACTATTCATATGGGACTCCAACTCTTCAAGAATTCCCCATCCTCTCTTCATGCCTTTTGCGACGCCGATTGGGCCGGTGATAAAGATGACTTCGTCTCTACCACTGGTTTTCTTCTCTATCTTGGTCGCAACCCACTTGCTTGGTCCTCCAAGAAACAACGAGCTATTACTCGCTCCTCCACCGAAGCAAATGTTCAGTTAGCTAAACATTTCTGAATTTATTTTTTTAAATTGTTTTTTTTATTAATGATACAAGAATGACACTTGAAAGTGCATTTGGTGAAAAATGAACCCCTAACCTTTCATATAATAGTTGATTGCTTTACTTTCCTTTCCTATAGAAAACACATACTCCCCGTCCCAACTCAGTGGAGACCAAAGGCACAAGATTTAAGAAATCATATGAGAGAAAATTAGTGGGAGGAGGTGTTGTGAGTATGAAAAGTAAAGTAGGGGAGAAAATGAGTGGGAAGAATAGTAAGTTGATTGGTGTTGTGAATATAAGAGCGAAGTATGAGAGAGAATGAGTGGGATCATTTTGGACATTCTCTATTGAGGTGGGACGAAACAAAAAGAAAATTAGTCTCAAATGAGGTGGGACGGAGGGAGTATATGGAAGCACGTTTGTGTTGTCAAACGATAAAAACCATGCATGTACCACAAAGTGCCTGATCAATGGCGTAAAGTGTTTAATCAATGGCTTAAACTGGCATCACAGGCTCTTACTATTAAGGATATCAATGAAAAATGCTTCTTGATATATTATTCTATATTTCCTACAAGTTGTATTATTTACTTTTCTTGTATTACTTTAATTCTACTTGAAATATTTACTTTCCTACTAGTTAATTGTATAGCTTGGGAACACTCAACATACTTGTATATATACTCTTCTTATTTACTCCCTCCGTCCCGTATATGTTTCACTTTTGCCATTTTGGACGACCAATATAAATTTCATATTCCTATAATGACAAAGCATCTTAACTATTCCTCCCACTCATTCTCAATCCTACTTTATTTTTATACTTTCAACACCAATCAACTTTCTATTCTATAACCCCACATTCTCTTTTCTACCTAACTTTTAATACTCTTAACACTTAAACATTTTCTTAATTAACGTGCAAAACCCATTTGTGAAATCTTATATGTGACGGAGGGAGTAAATAATAAGATTTACAACTTTTCACAATATTTCTTATACTCTCATATGGTATCATTCGTCTAGTAATTCATCTTTCCTCTCTGTCTTCCGCAATTAAAACCCTATATCAATTCCCTACCCTCGGCGACCTCCACCGCCTCCTCTCCAACCAATGGCTGCCCCAAACTCCACCACCCTCTCTAACCCGGCCGACCCTAACAACCCTATCATCCTTGTCAACCTCTCTTAATGTTAACCACTCACCCCTCTCACCTATCTTGCTTGGGCTTCCCAAATAACCTATCTTCTCTTTGGACTTGATCTTCTCAAGTTAGTTGATGCCTCCCATCCCCCACCCCCCACCACAACCACCACCGATGGTAAGGATTTGGTCACGTGGAATTGCCAGGATCGACCTAATCTTGGTGCTCTCCAAGGCACCCTAGATTCGTTGCTCTTCTTGTTATCCTAGCCACCTCCTCTAAAAGCTTGGACAATAGTCAAACCACCTTTGCCAACCCATCTCAAGGTCACATCCTCCAAGTCAAAGACCGTCTTTACTCTCTCACCAAATTCGACCTCACAGTATCTGATTATATGCACTCCATTAAAATGTGCATCGATAATTTTGTCATCATAGGAAAACCTATTGACTCCAAAGATATTATAACCAAAGTTCTGAAAGGACTAGATAATGAAACCTAAAAACCCGTCACTGACACCGCCGTGCACGTGACCTACCCATCACTTTGAAGCTCTGCATTAGAAACTTATCAATCATGAACTTTCTCACAAATAAAACCCTACCTCCACCCCACTCCCCACTTCGGCCCATACCATCCAACACCGCCCCAACTCCTCCTCTCGCACCAACAACTGCAACCTCTCCTCTTATCCTCCTTTACCTAATCCCACCTCCTTCAATCCTAATCCTAACTCCAATTCGGCTCTGCTGGATGTGTTTTCATCAATCCAAATAATATATCTTTAGACCTCTTTTGAGCTCAACCTTGGGTTGTTTGATGGATTTTTGGAGTGTTCATTCATATAGGGAATGAAAGGTGAAAGTCGCGGAATATGATTTTAAAGGATATAAAAAGGAACAAAAGAAAACGATGAGGGAAAGGAGGAAATAATAGAAATTTTAGAAGGACAAAGTTGAAAATGACGAGATCATTCATGACCATTGGATATTACTCGTCGAGAGCTTTCCAACCATATATGGAACAACTCAATCGGAGTCCGTACGAATAATTTATGACCTCTGCAAGTTTTGTCGAGGATTGTATACAAGTCGACGAATTATGGGAGCGTCCGCCCCCAAAAGAGGGGAGTGCCCGCTCCCAAATTCCAGAAACTCAAAGGGGTCTCTCTTCCCAAAATCGTCGCTAAAACCTTCGCAAAAGCCCCTTTCACGACAGTTTTAGCATAATCCTTTTCAAACTTGTTTTTTGACACTAGTTTCCTAATTATTGACCCTCCTCTCTTACCCTAGTATATATAGAAGACCTATAGCCAAATTTTTATATCTTTTACATTCTCATAACATAATTCTAAGTTATAAACAAGATATACAAAGATTTATATCAAGAATTTCATTGAAGATTTATGCAAATTATTTAAGATTTATTGATGTTAAATATGAAAATGAGTGACTTATTTTCTTGTTCTACGGAATGACGGTAATGTATATTAATACTTTATGTATTAATTATTGTGATTAACCAAATGTTGGGTTCATCAAATGTGTTCTTTATCTCAGTTTTCTAAACTACAATCACATGTGTAGATGTGATTGATTTTTAAACTAAATTTGTGTGTGTGTGATTGTCAAGTGATTGTTCAATCTATGCAAGTCAAACTTTTGAATGAATATTAATTGGACTTTGCAGAAAACCTAATATTTGTAGAATACTAAATTGTGGACGTCTGAACACCCAATTTTAATAAAAAGGATAAACCCCCAACTATGATTGATTGTATTATTGATTGACATATTGATGTGATATAAATGAATCCCATTTCGTATATCCTTCTTCCTTGGTATTCGATAAATTTTACTTGCTATGTTTATTTCTTGTTAAAGTAGGAATAATAATCCAATCTAAACCCCTTCTTTTATTTGTTTGTTCAAACTGTTGAAAGTCAAGCTATTGATTCACAAATCCTTGTGGATTCGACCCTTGCCAAGTGCATATTACTAATACGATAACTCGTCTACTTGCGAGGTATTTTTATAACAAGTGAGATTTTCCCCATCAGGCTCCATTCAAAGGTAAGTGTCAAAATTGTCGCTATGTTGGTCATGTTATTTCCCGACTAGGTTCATAATTGTATAACTTGGGAAGTACTCAACATACTTGTATATATACTCTTCTTATGTGAATAATAAAATTTACAATTTTTCACAATATTTCTTATACTCTCATACTTACAACATTTATAGCAAATACTTCACGCTAAAGTTTCATCACAACCTACAAGCTCTGATCAAGTAAATGCGAAGTTAGAAGAAATGTGGGAAAATATTGGTTCAAAATCAAGAAGTGACTCCTATAAATATGATCTGAGTTTTCAAGTGTATATTACATCTAACAAGAGCTTGTCACTAATAGTTGAGGATAGTTAGAAGGCATAGTCTAATCTTGACTAAGTCTCTGTAGAGGCCTACTAGACTTTCCCTATGATATTAAAGACTCAGTTCCAATTTGGCTAGCCCCTTTTGAATTTAGATCCAAAAATGAAAGATATCAAGGACTAGAACAACGGGAATGTTATTCATTTCATTCCTATTAACAATTTAAACATTTTATCGATCATTTCTCTTGGTAGAGGAAGAGCCTTTGTTTCAAGGGAAAATTACAAATTAGGGTCCAAAGTTTAAAGGGGTGTGTCGATCGGGGGGTCCGATGTTCCAATTTTGTTAATTTAGGGTTCAAAGTTAACAATGTTAGTCCGTTAATTAGTTAGGGTTTCTTTCGAGGGAACTACTAACAAAACCTAGTTAAATCACACGTGCCTACGTGTGACAAGCTGAGTTATTTTTATATTTTTTGTCTGGACCTTTTGTCCTTTCACATGGGGAATATCACCATGATGCAGATTAATATAAGAATAAGCTTAAGGTTTAATTTTAATTTTAATTTTAATTATTATTGTTATTTTTATTGTTATTTTCGGATTTAATATTAGGTTGTTAGTATTTTTGATATTAGAAATATAGTAGGACTTTATTTTAGTGTTTTATTGATTGATTAGGTTACTAATATGACCACCAGAAGGAGAAAGACTGAACTTTTATTTTTCCAGGCCTTCCCTACAACTGTCCCAACTGAATTCTGGACCACAAAGGCGAAGGTCCATTAGCATAGAATCATAGATAGCCTCTTTGACCTGCAGTTCGATCCATTTTGATCATCTCCACCATCACTTCATTGAGGAGCACAAATGGCACTTGTCAGCAGTGGCAAAGTGTTTTTCAAGCATGTTTTCTACCTTATCTCTGTCAAGTCCATCTAGTCTGACAACCAAAGAGCCCTGCATACAACTGCCAATTCACCTGCCAGTGTTTTTGATATATGGCTCCGAGGCCAAAAGTCTGCATAATTACTCGTAAAATGGCGACAACGGTTCTGATATTGCTGGAGAGATGATACACCAAGCATGATAAAGGGTTTTTGGTTTGAAAAACTTGCTGACAGAAGACATAAATAGCCTTCATTTATATATATTTATGAGCTCAAGGAGACATAAAGAATCTTCATTGTTGACTATTATTATAATATAATCTCATGAGCATCTCCATGCTGGCCTGTTTTCTATTAGACATTTATAATGATGTGTATTATTTACCAGTATGTTGCAGTTATATACTCCCTCCGTCCACTTTGTTGCTTCACGATTCTTTTGTTCACGCGTGGGTTAAGGAAAAAATAATGATATAAATGTTGTGAGTGTAAAAGTAAAATAGGAGAGAGAATGAGTGGAGGAAATAGTAAATTATAATGGTGTTGTGAGTATTAAAATAATGTAGGAGAGAGAATGAGTGGGGTAGGATTAATATTTTAATAATAAAAACTTTCCATTTTAGGTAAAAAAACAAAGTGTGAAGTATGTATTTGGATGCCCAAAATAGAAAGTGTGAAGTAAGTAAGTGGACGGAGGGAGTATATTATTTGCAGTTAGTACAATTATAATACCAAGTATGGCCGATGACTGTTGGGGAGGTCGAAACATGGTGAGTAAAAAAATATATTATAAAGCTGATTAAATATCTGCACAATCCATGTTCTGCATTAAAAAACAGTACGCTCTTTGATCATGTTAGTAAGGCCTATGCGAAATTAACGTGAACATAATCAGTATGAGCTGTTAATGTGGTGGGGAGGGACATACTATCTGAAAGGCCCTTGTTTGATATGCAAATGATCAGACAGCTATGGTTTGACTTAGCTGTCAGATATTTGTTTAATTGTGCAGCGGAATAAGTAATGCTTGAAATAATGATGGGACAATGAACACAATGAAATAATGCAAGTGTGTGAATGTGTTTGCAGAAAAATAATAACACAGAGAATTTAAAGTGGTTCAGAGTTCACTCCTCCTACATCCACCCCCACTGTCAATCTTGACAAGTGAGATCAATTTTATTATAAACTTAATCAACAAGAATTACAAATGATTGATCAGGTAAGTTCCTTGAACTTCCTCTTCCTAATTAGTACAGTCAACTAGGGATACACTTAAAGTACAGTCTTAAGTATTTTTACAACTTGAAGTACAGTCTCAAAATTTTACAAAACAACTAATACACTCAAAGTACAGTCTTGAGTGTTTACAAACTATTTCTACACCTAAAGTATAGTCTTAGGATTTGGAATTTGTGAATTAACACACTAGGGTTTTTGTTGTTGAAACAGGGGTTTAAAATTTGAAGGTTTTTGGTTTGGAACAGTGTTTGAAAGGTAGGGATTGGTGTGTAAGGTTTGGATTACAGGAGGTGTGTGAAGGTGTAAGGGAAAGGTTTTGGACTGTGAAAAAGAGTGTTTTTCAAGTGTGTTTTGTGCAGAGGTTTAACTCTTCTATTTATAGCCTTCAATGTAGCCGTTGGAATATGACTGTTGCAGCTTCATTAATGAGTCTTGGCCCCACTTGTCCACTTGCAGGTCTTCATGAGCTGGATTGAGCTGTAGGCTTCCAGAAGGTCTTCAATGGTCTTCAAAGGTGAACTTGATAGCTGTGAAGATACAGGATCCATCTTGGTTGAGATTTTGGCATCAAAGAATGAGACAGAGTAATGGCTGTCTGAAGGACTGAAGCCATAGCTGTCAGATCATACCAAGGCTTAGCTATCAGAGATGATCTCTAATAAGGATTGAGATGCACTTGATGATCTTGAAAGCTTAGAGAGGGAATATGATTCATGTTATTGATTGATTGCAACCAATGTATAAGGCAGAATCATAACTGTCAGACTCACAGCTGTCAGATAAACTGAAAGATGAATATGAAGTTGATTTGGTCAGTCATGGACTTAACTGTCAGAGTGAAGGATCATGACTGACAGATTTCATCTTTTGATATAAACCCTGTTTTATATATATATTCCTTTATCAAAACCAACTAACTAAGACATTGATCAAAGTTAGGTCCTAACACTATCAATTCTTGCACGGCGTGAACATTAATGGTACAATGGATGGCTTATTTTCTTATTAATTGAGTTCAGTACTAATAGATGATAGAGGGAGACAAGAGGAATCTTCGAACGTTCAATAACAATGAGTTGATCATGTGAACTCAGCTATGTTTGGGCAATGTCTCCCTCCTAAATAATGCAAACATAATCAATATGAGTTGTGAATGTGGTGGGGAGGGAGACATATTTCAGAACCATAACTTAGATCGCATCTTCAACGTGTGTGGAGATGCTTCGTGGCTCCCTTGCTTCACTATATATATTGACCTCCTTAACAAGATGAAGGCAAAATAAATCTACAAACTCTTTCATCTTTCAATCACTTCTCTCGATCTCTCTTTCTTATTGATAAAAAATGGCTTCAATTTCTTCAATCCCAAAAGCCCATTTCCATGCTAGATCTGTTAGTTTGCCATCTAGATCAAGCCAAAATACTGAATTTGATGATCTTGAAGCCATTGCTTCATCATCATCAATAGGTCAACAAATAAATGGTCTTAAAGATTTGCACAACTCTTTTGACAATATCCTTCGAGAAGTGCAAAATAATGGAGTGAATGAGCTCTTAGATGAGCTACTCGAGCTTTTGGAGTTGTGTAACTCTGCTAAAGATGCCTTGTCATCAACAAGGGACTCGGCACAAGAACTTCAATCTGTTTTACGCAGGAAAAGAGGTGATTGTAATGGGATCTCGTGTGCTATACAAGAATATCAATCCAAGAGGAAGGCAATAAAGAAGGCTATTGTGAGAGCTTTGAGAAAATTGAAAAGTTTTTCCGTCAAGAAAATTCAAGAAACACCTTTGAGAGAGTTGGAATCATTTACTTTAAGGGTACTTGAATCCTTTTTGTGCTTCGTCCTCGGGTCAAGCTCCCAAAAGAACTCAAACAAGTGGACTGTGATTTCAAAAATGTTGAACACAAAGCAATCATCAGAAGAAAGTCTAGTCGGAAAGGTGGATGCCGAGCTTGTAAAAAAATTCTCATGCTTACAAGTTGAGAATGTGCAGAAGGAGCTTGCACAGATGGAATTGAGCCTTGAAGATCTTGAAGAAGGATTAGAATGCCTTTATAGGCATTTGATCAAAACTAGAGTTTCCCTACTCAATGCCAGCAACTGCTAGATGAAAAAATAAAAATCTTGACGCAGAGCTGTATATAATAGATCTTTGCATAAATTTTGTAAATCCAAGCACATGAATATATGTGTAAAATTTTGACTCTATAAAAATGATATCATTTACTCTATCCTACCTTGCATCTATAACTACTTCAATACCAAACTACTCTTGCAAGTTACTTTTACGAACCTATAACATCGTTGTGAAATGGGTTTTGGTGGGAGACATTGCATAAACATCGACAAGTATAACGGGTTATGTGCTAATTGAGAAACTAGTCATGTTAGAAATCTTAGCAAAACATGCAGATCAGTAGTTCGCATATTATCCAGGGGGAGAGTATGTAGCAAATGTTCAGTTAGCTAAACATTTCTGAATTTATTTTTTAAATTGTTTTTTTATTAATGAATACAAGAATGACACTTGAAAGTGCATTTGGTGGAAAATGAACCCCTAACCTTTCATATAATAGTTGATTTCTTTACCTTCCTTTCCTATAGAAAACACATACTCCCCGTCCCAACTCAGTGGAGACCAAAGGCACAAGATTTAAGAAAACGTATGAGAGAAAATCAGTGGGAGGAGGTGTTGTGAGTATGAAAAGTAAAGTAGGGGAGAAAATGAGTGGGAAGAATAGTAAGTTGATTGGTGTTGTGAATATAAGAGCGAAGTATGAGAGAGAATGAGTGGGATCATTTTGGACATTCTCTATTGAGGTGGGACGAAACAAAAGAAAATTAGTCTCAAATGAGGTGGGACGGAGGGAGTATATGGAAGCACGTTTGTGTTGTCAAACGATAAAAACCATGCATGTACCACAAAGTGCCTGATCAATGGCGTAAAGTGCTTAATCAATGGCTTAAACTGGCATCACAGGCTCTTACTATTAAGGATATCAATGAAAAATGCTTCTTGATATATTATTCTATATTTCCTACAAGTTGTATTATTTACTTTTCTTGTATTACTTTAATTCTACTTGAAATATTTACTTTCCTACTAGTTTTATAATTGTATAGCTTGGGAACACTCAACATACTTGTATATATACTCTTCTTATTTACTCCCTCCGTCCCGTATATGTTTCACTTTTGCCATTTTGGACGTCCAATATAAATTTCATATTCCTATAATGACAAAGCATCTTAACTATTCCTCCCACTCATTCTCAATCCTACTTTATTTTTATACTTTCAACACCAATCAACTTTCTATTCTATAGCCCCACATTCTCTTTTCTACCTAACTTTTAATACTCTTAACACTTAAACATTTTCTTAATTAACGTGCAAAACCCATTTGTGAAATCTTATATGTGACGGAGGGAGTAAATAATAAGATTTACAACTTTTCACAATATTTCTTATACTCTCATATGGTATCATTCGTCTAGTAATTCATCTTTCCTCTCTGTCTTCCGCAATTAAAACCCTATATCAATTCCCTACCCTCGGCGACCTCCACCGCCTCCTCTCCAACCAATGGCTGCCCCAAACTCCACCACCCTCTCTAACCCGGCCGACCCTAACAACCCTATCATCCTTGTCAACCTCTCTTAATGTTAACCACTCACCCCTCTCACCTATCTTGCTTGGGCTTCCCAAATAACCTATCTTCTCTTTGGACTTGATCTTCTCAAGTTAGTTGATGCCTCCCATCCCCCACCCCCCACCACAACCACCACCGATGGTAAGGATTTAGTCACGTGGAATTGCCAGGATCGACCTAATCTTGGTGCTCTCCAAGGCACCCTAGATTCGACTGTTGCTCTTCTTGTTATCCTAGCCACCTCCTCTAAAAAAGCTTGGACAATAGTCAAACCACCTTTTCCAACCCATCTCAAGGTCACATCCTCCAAGTCAAAGACCGTCTTTACTCTCTCACCAAATTCGACCTCACAGTATCTGATTATATGCACTCCATTAAAATGTGCATCGATAATTTTGTCATCATAGGAAAACCTATTGACTCCAAAGATATTATAACCAAAGTTCTGAAAGGACTAGATAATGAAACCTAAAAACCCGTCACTGACACCGCCGTGCACGTGACCTACCCATCACTTTGAAGCTCTGCATTAGAAACTTATCAATCATGAACTTTCTCACAAATAAAACCCTACCTCCACCCCACTCCCCACTTCGGCCCATACCATCCAACACCGCCCCAACTCCTCCTCTCGCACCAACAACTGCAACCTCTCCTCTTATCCTCCTTTACCTAATCCCACCTCCTTCAATCCTAATCCTAACTCCAATTCGGCTCTGCTGGATGTGTTTTCATCAATCCAAATAATATATCTTTAGACCTCTTTTGAGCTCAACCTTGGGTTGTTTGATGGATTTTTGGAGTGTTCATTCATATAGGGAATGAAAGGTGAAAGTCGCGGAATATGATTTTAAAGGATATAAAAAGGAACAAAAGAAAACGATGAGGGAAAGGAGGAAATAATAGAAATTTTAGAAGGACAAAGTTGAAAATGACGAGATCATTCATGACCATTGGATATTACTCGTCGAGAGCTTTCCAACCATATATGGAACAACTCAATCGGAGTCCGTACGAATAATTTATGACCTCTGCAAGTTTTGTCGAGGATTGTATACAAGTCGACGAATTATGGGAGCGTCCGCCCCCAAAAGAGGGGAGTGCCCGCTCCCAAATTCCAGAAACTCAAAGGGGTCTCTCTTCCCAAAATCGTCGCTAAAACCTTCGCAAAAGCCCCTTTCACGACAGTTTTAGCATAATCCTTTTCAAACTTGTTTTTTGACACTAGTTTCCTAATTATTGACCCTCCTCTCTTACCCTAGTATATATAGAAGAGCTATAGCCAAATTTTTATATCTTTTACATTCTCATAACATAATTCTAAGTTATAAACAAGATATACAAAGATTTATATCAAGAATTTCATTGAAGATTTATGCAAATTATTTAAGATTTATTGATGTTAAATATGAAAATGAGTGACTTATTTTCTTGTTCTACGGAATGACGGTAATGTATATTAATACTTTATGTATTAATTATTGTGATTAACCAAATGTTGGGTTCATCAAATGTGTTCTTTATCTCAGTTTTCTAAACTACAATCACATGTGTAGATGTGATTGATTTTTAAACTAAATTTGTGTGTGTGTGATTGTCAAGTGATTGTTCAATCTATGCAAGTCAAACTTTTGAATGAATATTAATTGGACTTTGCAGAAAACCTAATATTTGTAGAATACTAAATTGTGGACGTCTGAACACCCAATTTTAATAAAAAGGATAAACCCCCAACTATGATTGATTGTATTATTGATTGACATATTGATGTGATATAAATGAATCCCATTTCGTATATCCTTCTTCCTTGGTATTCGATAAATTTTACTTGCTATGTTTATTTCTTGTTAAAGTAGGAATAATAATCCAATCTAAACCCCTTCTTTTATTTGTTTGTTCAAACTGTTGAAAGTCAAGCTGTTGATTCACAAATCCTTGTGGATTCGACCCTTGCCAAGTGCATATTACTACTACGATAACTCGTCTACTTGCGAGGTATTTTTATAACAAGTGAGATTTTCCCCATCAGGCTCCATTCAAAGGTAAGTGTCAAAATTGTCGCTATGTTGGTCATGTTATTTCCCGACTAGGTTCATAATTGTATAACTTGGGAAGTACTCAACATACTTGTATATATACTCTTCTTATGTGAATAATAAAATTTACAATTTTTCACAATATTTCTTATACTCTCATACTTACAACATTTATAGCAAATACTTCACGCTAAAGTTTCATCACAACCTACAAGCTCTGATCAAGTAAATACTGAAGTTAGAAGAAATGTGGGAAAATATTGGTTCAAAATCAAGAAGTGACTCCTATAAATATGATCTGAGTTTTCAAGTGTATATTACATCTAACAAGAGCTTGTCACTAATAGTTGAGGATAGTTAGAAGGCATAGTCTAATCTTGACTAAGTCTCTGTAGAGGCCTACTAGACTTTCCCTATGATATTAAAGACTCAGTTCCAATTTGGCTAGCCCCTTTTGAATTTAGATCCAAAAATGAAAGATATCAAGGACTAGAACAACGGGAATGTTATTCATTTCATTCCTATTAACAATTTAAACATTTTATCGATCATTTCTCTTGGTAGAGGAAGAGCCTTTGTTTCAAGGGAAAATTACAAATTAGGGTCCAAAGTTTAAAGGGGTGTGTCGATCGGGGGGTCCGATGTTCCAATTTTGTTAATTTAGGGTTCAAAGTTAACAATGTTAGTCCGTTAATTAGTTAGGGTTTCTTTCGAGGGAACTACTAACAAAACCTAGTTAAATCACACGTGCCTACGTGTGACAACTGGGGTTATTTTTATATTTTTTGTCTGGACCTTTTGTCCTTTCACATGGGGAATATCACCATGATGCAGATTAATATAAGAATAAGCTTAAGGTTTAATTTTAATTTTAATTTTAATTATTATTGTTATTTTTATTGTTATTTTCGGATTTAATATTAGGTTGTTAGTATTTTTGATATTAGAAATATAGTAGGACTTTATTTTAGTGTTTTATTGATTGATTAGGTTACTAATATGACCACCAGAAGGAGAAAGACTGAACTTTTATTTTTCCAGGCCTTCCCTACATCTGTCCCAACTGAATTCTGGACCACAAAGGCGAAGGTCCATTAGCATAGAATCATAGATAGCCTCTTTGACCTGCAGTTCGATCCATTTTGATCATCTCCACCATCACTTCATTGAGGAGCACAAATGGCACTTGTCAGCAGTGGCAAAGTGTTTTTCAAGCATGTTTTCTACCTTATCTCTGTCAAGTCCATCTAGTCTGACAACCAAAGAGCCCTGCATACAACTGCCAATTCACCTGCCAGTGTTTTTGATATATGGCTCCGAGGCCAAAAGTCTGCATAATTACTCGTAAAATGGCGACAACGGTTCTGATATTGCTGGAGAGATGATACACCAAGCATGATAAAGGGTTTTTGGTTTGAAAAACTTGCTGACAGAAGACATAAATAGCCTTCATTTATATATATTTATGAGCTCAAGGAGACATAAAGAATCTTCATTGTTGACTATTATTATAATATAATCTCATGAGCATCTCCATGCTGGCCTGTTTTCTATTAGACATTTATAATGATGTGTATTATTTACCAGTATGTTGCAGTTATATACTCCCTCCGTCCACTTTGTTGCTTCACAGTTACTGTTCACGCGTGGATTAAGAAAAAAATAATGATATAAATGTTGTGAGTGTAAAAGTAAAATAGGAGAGAGAATGAGTGGAGGAAATAGTAAATTATAATGGTGTTGTGAGTATTAAAATAATGTAGGAGAGAGAATGAGTGGGGTAGGATTAATATTTTAATAATAAAAACTTTCCATTTTAGGTAAAAAAACAAAGTGTGAAGTATGTATTTGGATGCCCAAAATAGAAAGTGTGAAGTAAGTAAGTGGACGGAGGGAGTATATTATTTGCAGTTAGTACAATTATAATACCAAGTATGGCCGATGACTGTTGGGGAGGTCGAAACATGGTGAGTAAAAAAATATATTATAAAGCTGATTAAATATCTGCACAATCCATGTTCTGCATTAAAAAACAGTACGCTCTTTGATCATGTTAGTAAGGCCTATGCGAAATTAACGTGAACATAATCAGTATGAGCTGTTAATGTGGTGGGGAGGGACATACTATCTGAAAGGCCCTTGTTTGATATGCAAATGATCAGACAGCTATGGTTTGACTTAGCTGTCAGATATTTGTTTAATTGTGCAGCGGAATAAGTAATGCTTGAAATAATGATGGGACAATGAACACAATGAAATAATGCAAGTGTGTGAATGTGTTTGCAGAAAAATAATAACACAGAGAATTTAAAGTGGTTCAGAGTTCACTCCTCCTACATCCACCCCCACTGTCAATCTTGACAAGTGAGATCAATTTTATTATAAACTTAATCAACAAGAATTACAAATGATTGATCAGGTAAGTTCCTTGAACTTCCTCTTCCTAATTAGTACAGTCAACTAGGGATACACTTAAAGTACAGTCTTAAGTATTTTTACAACTTGAAGTACAGTCTCAAAATTTTACAAAACAACTAATACACTCAAAGTACAGTCTTGAGTGTTTACAAACTATTTCTACACCTAAAGTATAGTCTTAGGATTTGGAATTTGTGAATTAACACACTAGGGTTTTTGTTGTTGAAACAGGGGTTTAAGGCTGAAGGTTTTTGGTTTGGAACAGTGTTTGAAAGGTAGGGATTGGTGTGTAAGGTTTGGATTACAGGAGGTGTGTGAAGGTGTAAGGGAAAGGTTTTGGACTGTGAAAAAGAGTGTTTTTCAAGTGTGTTTTGTGCAGAGGTTGAACTCTTCTATTTATAGCCTTCAATGTAGCCGTTGGAATATGACTGTTGCAGCTTCATTAATGAGTCTTGGCCCCACTTGTCCACTTGCAGGTCTTCATGAGCTGGATTGAGCTGTAGGCTTCCAGAAGGTCTTCAATGGTCTTCAAAGGTGAACTTGATAGCTGTGAAGATACAGGATCCATCTTGGTTGAGATTTTGGCATCAAAGAATGAGACAGAGTAATGGCTGTCTGAAGGACTGAAGCCATAGCTGTCAGATCATACCAAGGCTTAGCTATCAGAGATGATCTCTAATAAGGATTGAGATGCACTTGATGATCTTGAAAGCTTAGAGAGGGAATATGATTCATGTTATTGATTGATTGCAACCAATGTATAAGGCAGAATCATAACTGTCAGACTCACAGCTGTCAGATAAACTGAAAGATGAATATGAAGTTGATTTGGTCAGTCATGGACTTAACTGTCAGAGTGAAGGATCATGACCGATGTATTTCATCTTTTGATATAAACCCTGTTTTATATATATATTCCTTTATCAAAACCAACTAACTAAGACATTGATCAAAGTTAGGTCCTAACACTATCAATTCTTGCACGGCGTGAACATTAATGGTACAATGGATGGCTTATTTTCTTATTAATTGAGTTCAGTACTAATAGATGATAGAGGGAGACAAGAGGAATCTTCGAACGTTCAATAACAATGAGTTGATCATGTGAACTCAGCTATGTTTGGGCAATGTCTCCCTCCTAAATAATGCAAACATAATCAATATGAGTTGTGAATGTGGTGGGGAGGGAGACATATTTCAGAACCATAACTTAGATCGCATCTTCAACGTGTGTGGAGATGCTTCGTGGCTCCCTTGCTTCACTATATATATTGACCTCCTTAACAAGATGAAGGCAAAATAAATCTACAAACTCTTTCATCTTTCAATCACTTCTCTCGATCTCTCTTTCTTATTGATAAAAAATGGCTTCAATTTCTTCAATCCCAAAAGCCCATTTCCATGCTAGATCTGTTAGTTTGCCATCTAGATCAAGCCAAAATACTGAATTTGATGATCTTGAAGCCATTGCTTCATCATCATCAATAGGTCAACAAATAAATGGTCTTAAAGATTTGCACAACTCTTTTGACAATATCCTTCGAGAAGTGCAAAATAATGGAGTGAATGAGCTCTTAGATGAGCTACTCGAGCTTTTGGAGTTGTGTAACTCTGCTAAAGATGCCTTGTCATCAACAAGGGACTCGGCACAAGAACTTCAATCTGTTTTACGCAGGAAAAGAGGTGATTGTAATGGGATCTCGTGTGCTATACAAGAATATCAATCCAAGAGGAAGGCAATAAAGAAGGCTATTGTGAGAGCTTTGAGAAAATTGAAAAGTTTTTCCGTCAAGAAAATTCAAGAAACACCTTTGAGAGAGTTGGAATCATTTACTTTAAGGGTACTTGAATCCTTTTTGTGCTTCGTCCTCGGGTCAAGCTCCCAAAAGAACTCAAACAAGTGGACTGTGATTTCAAAAATGTTGAGCACAAAGCAATCATCAGAAGAAAGTCTAGTCGGAAAGGTGGATGCCGAGCTTGTAAAAAATTCTCATGCTTACAAGTTGAGAATGTGCAGAAGGTGCTTGCACAGATGGAATTGAGCCTTGAAGATCTTGAAGAAGGATTAGAATGCCTTTATAGGCATTTGATCAAAACTAGAGTTTCCCTACTCAATGCCAGCAACTGCTAGATGAAAAAATAAAAATCTTGATGCAGAGCTGTATATAATAGATCTTTGCATAAATTTTGTAAATCCAAGCACATGAATATATGTGCAAAATTTTGACTCTATAAAAATGATATCATTTACTCTATCCTACCTTGCATCTATAACTACTTCAATACCAAACTACTCTTGCAAGTTACTTTTACGAACCTATAACATCGTTGTGAAATGGGTTTTGGTGGGAGACATTGCATAAACATCGACAAGTATAACGGGTTATGTGCTAATTGAGAAACTAGTCATGTTAGAAATCTTAGCAAAACATGCAGATCAGTAGTTCGCATATTATCCAGGGGGAGAGTATGTAGCAAATGTTCAGTTAGCTAAACATTTCTGAATTTATTTTTTTAAATTGTTTTTTTTATTAATGAATACAAGAATGACACTTGAAAGTGCATTTGGTGGAAAATGAACCCCTAACCTTTCATATAATAGTTGATTTCTTTACCTTCCTTTCCTATAGAAAACACATACTCCCCGTCCCAACTCAGTGGAGACCAAAGGCACAAGATTTAAGAAAACGTATGAGAGAAAATCAGTGGGAGGAGGTGTTGTGAGTATGAAAAGTAAAGTAGGGGAGAAAATGAGTGGGAAGAATAGTAAGTTGATTGGTGTTGTGAATATAAGAGCGAAGTATGAGAGAGAATGAGTGGGATCATTTTGGACATTCTCTATTGAGGTGGGACGAAACAAAAAGAAAATTAGTCTCAAATGAGGTGGGACGGAGGGAGTATATGGAAGCACGTTTGTGTTGTCAAACGATAAAAACCATGCATGTACCACAAAGTGCCTGATCAATGGCGTAAAGTGCTTAATCAATGGCTTAAACTGGCATCACAGGCTCTTACTATTAAGGATATCAATGAAAAATGCTTCTTGATATATTATTCTATATTTCCTACAAGTTGTATTATTTACTTTTCTTGTATTACTTTAATTCTACTTGAAATATTTACTTTCCTACTAGTTTTATAATTGTATAGCTTGGGAACACTCAACATACTTGTATATATACTCTTCTTATTTACTCCCTCCGTCCCGTATATGTTTCACTTTTGCCATTTTGGACGTCCAATATAAATTTCATATTCCTATAATGACAAAGCATCTTAACTATTCCTCCCACTCATTCTCAATCCTACTTTATTTTTATACTTTCAACACCAATCAACTTTCTATTCTATAGCCCCACATTCTCTTTTCTACCTAACATTTAATACTCTTAACACTTAAACATTTTCTTAATTAACGTGCAAAACCCATTTGTGAAATCTTATATGTGACGGAGGGAGTAAATAATAAGATTTACAACTTTTCACAATATTTCTTATACTCTCATATGGTATCATTCGTCTAGTAATTCATCTTTCCTCTCTGTCTTCCGCAATTAAAACCCTATATCAATTCCCTACCCTCGGCGACCTCCACCGCCTCCTCTCCAACCAATGGCTGCCCCAAACTCCACCACCCTCTCTAACCCGGCCGACCCTAACAACCCTATCATCCTTGTCAACCTCTCTTAATGTTAACCACTCACCCCTCTCACCTATCTTGCTTGGGCTTCCCAAATAACCTATCTTCTCTTTGGACTTGATCTTCTCAAGTTAGTTGATGCCTCCCATCCCCCACCCCCCACCACAACCACCACCGATGGTAAGGATTTAGTCACGTGGAATTGCCAGGATCGACCTAATCTTGGTGCTCTCCAAGGCACCCTAGATTCGATTGTTGCTCTTCTTGTTATCCTAGCCACCTCCTCTAAAAAAGCTTGGACAATAGTCAAACCACCTTTGCCAACCCATCTCAAGGTCACATCCTCCAAGTCAAAGACCGTCTTTACTCTCTCACCAAATTCGACCTCACAGTATCTGATTATATGCACTCCATTAAAATGTGCATCGATAATTTTGTCATCATAGGAAAACCTATTGACTCCAAAGATATTATAACCAAAGTTACGAAAGGACTAGATAATGAAACCTAAAAACCCGTCACTGACACCGCCGTGCACGTGACCTACCCATCACTTTGAAGCTCTGCATTAGAAACTTATCAATCATGAACTTTCTCACAAATAAAACCCTACCTCCACCCCACTCCCCACTTCGGCCCATACCATCCAACACCGCCCCAACTCCTCCTCTCGCACCAACAACTGCAACCTCTCCTCTTATCCTCCTTTACCTAATCCCACCTCCTTCAATCCTAATCCTAACTCCAATTCGGCTCTGCTGGATGTGTTTTCATCAATCCAAATAATATATCTTTAGACCTCTTTTGAGCTCAACCTTGGGTTGTTTGATGGATTTTTGGAGTGTTCATTCATATAGGGAATGAAAAGTGAAAGTCGCGGAATATGATTTAAAAGGATATAAAAAGGAACAAAAGAAAACGATGAGGGAAAGGAGGAAATAATAGAAATTTTAGAAGGACAAAGTTGAAAATGACGAGATCATTCATGACCATTGGATATTACTCATCGAGAGATTTCCAACCATATATGGAACAACTCAATCGGAGTCCGTACGAATAATTTATGACCTCTGCAACTTTTGTCGAGGATTGTATACAAGTCGACGAATTATGGGAGCGTCCGTCCCCAAAAGAGGGGAGTGCCCGCTCCCAAATTCCAGAAACTCAAAGGGGTCTCTCTTCCCAAAATCGTCGCTAAAACCTTCGCAAAAGCCCCTTTCACGACAGTTTTAGCATAATCCTTTTCAAACTTGTTTTTTGACACTAGTTTCCTAATTATTGACCCTCCTCTCTTACCCTAGTATATATAGAAGACCTATAGCCAAATTTTTATATCTTTTACATTCTCATAACATAATTCTAATTTATAAACAAGATATACAAAGATTTATATCAAGAATTTCATTGAAGATTTATGCAAATTATTTAAGATTTATTGATGTTAAATATGAAAATGAGTGACTTATTTTCTTGTTCTACGGAATGACGGTAATGTATATTAATACTTTATGTATTAATTATTGTGATTAACCAAATGTTGGGTTCATCAAATGTGTTCTTTATCTCAGTTTTCTAAACTACAATCACATGTGTAGATGTTATTGATTTTTAAACTAAATTTGTGTGTGTGTGATTGTCAAGTGATTGTTCAATCTATGCAAGTCAAACTTTTGAATGAATATTAATTGGACTTTGCAGAAAACCTAATATTTGTAGAATACTAAATTGTGGACGTCTGAACACCCAATTTTAATAAAAAGGATAAACCCCCAACTATGATTGATTGTATTATTGATTGACATATTGATGTGATATAAATGAATCCCATTTCGTATATCCTTCTTCCTTGGTATTCGATAAATTTTACTTTCTATGTTTATTTCTTGTTAAAGTAGGAATAATAATCCAATCTAAACCCCTTCTTTTATTTGTTTGTTCAAACTGTTGAAAGTCAAGCTGTTGATTCACAAATCCTTGTGGATTCGACCCTTGCCAAGTGCATATTACTACTACGATAACTCGTCTACTTGCGAGGTATTTTTATAACAAGTGAGATTTTCCCCATCAGGCTCCATTCAAAGGTAAGTGTCAAAATTGTCGCTATGTTGGTCATGTTATTTCCCGACTAGGTTCATAATTGTATAACTTGGGAAGTACTCAACATACTTGTATATATACTCTTCTTATGTGAATAATAAAATTTACAATTTTTCACAATATTTCTTATACTCTCATACTTACAACATTTATAGCAAATACTTCACGCTAAAGTTTCATCACAACCTACAAGCTCGATCAAGTAAATACCGAAGTTAGAAGAAATGTGGGAAAATATTGGTTCAAAATCAAGAAGTGACTCCTATAAATATGATCTGAGTTTTCAAGTGTATATTACATCTAACAAGTGCTTGTCACTAATAGTTGAGGATAGTTAGAAGGCATAGTCTAATCTTGACTAAGTCTCTGTAGAGGCCTACTAGACTTTCCCTATGATATTAAAGACTCAGTTCCAATTTGGCTAGCCCCTTTTGAATTTAGATCCAAAAATGAAAGATATCAAGGACTAGAACAACGGGAATGTTATTCATTTCATTCCTATTAACAATTTAAACATTTTATCGATCATTTCTCTTGGTAGAGGAAGAGCCTTTGTTTCAAGGGAAAATTACAAATTAGGGTCCAAAGTTTAAAGGGGTGTGTCGATCGGGGGGTCCGATGTTCCAATTTTGTTAATTTAGGGTTCAAAGTTAACAATGTTAGTCCGTTAATTAGTTAGGGTTTCTTTCGAGGGAACTACTAACAAAACCTAGTTAAATCACACGTGCCTACGTGTGACAACTGGGGTTATTTTTATATTTTTTGTCTGGACCTTTTGTCCTTTCACATGGGGAATATCACCATGATGCAGATTAATATAAGAATAAGCTTAAGGTTTAATTTTAATTTTAATTTTAATTATTATTGTTATTTTTATTGTTATTTTCGGATTTAATATTAGGTTGTTAGTATTTTTGATATTAGAAATATAGTAGGACTTTATTTTAGTGTTTTATTGATTGATTAGGTTACTAATATGACCACCAGAAGGAGAAAGACTGAACTTTTATTTTTCCAGGCCTTCCCTACAACTGTCCCAACTGAATTCTGGACCACAAAGGCGAAGGTCCATTAGCATAGAATCATAGATAGCCTCTTTGACCTGTAGTTCGATCCATTTTGATCATCTCCACCATCACTTCATTGAGGAGCACAAATGGCACTTGTCAGCAGTGGCAAAGTGTTTTTCAAGCATGTTTTCTACCTTATCTCTGCCAAGTCCATCTAGTCTGACAACCAAAGAGCCCTGCATACAACTGCCAATTCACCTGCCAGTGTTTTTGATATATGGCTCCGAGGCCAAAAGTCTGCATAATTACTCGTAAAATGGCGACAACGGTTCTGATATTGCTGGAGAGATGATACACCAAGCATGATAAAGGGTTTTTGGTTTGAAAAACTTGCTGACAGAAGACATAAATAGCCTTCATTTATATATATTTATGAGCTCAAGGAGACATAAAGAATCTTCATTGTTGACTATTATTATAATATAATCTCATGAGCATCTCCATGCTGGCCTGTTTTCTATTAGACATTTATAATGATGTGTATTATTTACCAGTATGTTGCAGTTATATACTCCCTCCGTCCACTTTGTTGCTTCACAGTTACTGTTCACGCGTGGATTAAGGAAAAAAATAATGATATAAATGTTGTGAGTGTAAAAGTAAAATAGGAGAGAGAATGAGTGGAGGAAATAGTAAATTATAATGGTGTTGTGAGTATTAAAATAATGTAGGAGAGAGAATGAGTGGGGTAGGATTAATATTTTAATAATAAAAACTTTCCATTTTAGGTAAAAAAACAAAGTGTGAAGTATGTATTTGGATGCCCAAAATAGAAAGTGTGAAGTAAGTAAGTGGACGGAGGGAGTATATTATTTGCAGTTAGTACAATTATAATACCAAGTATGGCCGATGACTGTTGGGGAGGTCGAAACATGGTGAGTAAAAAAATATATTATAAAGCTGATTAAATATCTGCACAATCCATGTTCTGCATTAAAAAACAGTACGCTCTTTGATCATGTTAGTAAGGCCTATGCGAAATTAACGTGAACATAATCGCATGAGCCGTTAATGTGGTGGGGAGGGACATACTATCTGAAAGGCCCTTGTTTGATATGCAAATGATCAGACAGCTATGGTTTGACTTAGCTGTCAGATATTTGTTTAATTGTGCAGCGGAATAAGTAATGCTTGAAATAATGATGGGACAATGAACACAATGAAATAATGCAAGTGTGTGAATGTGTTTTGCGAAAAATAATAACACGAGAGAATTTAAAGTGGTTCGTAGTTCACTCCTCCTACATCCACCCCCACTGTCAATCTTGACAAGTGAGATCAATTTTATTATAAACTTAATCAACAAGAATTACAAATGATTGATCAGGTAAGTTCCTTGAACTTCCTCTTCCTAATTAGTACAGTCAACTAGGGATACACTTAAAGTACAGTCTTAATTGTTTTTACAACTTGAAGTACAGTCTCAAAATTTTACAAAACAACTAATACACTCAAAGTACAGTCTTGAGTGTTTACAAACTATTTCTACACCTAAAGTATAGTCTTAGGATTTGGAATTTGTGAATTAACACACTAGGGTTTTTGTTGTTGAAACAGGGGTTTAAGGTCAAGGTTTTGGTTTGGAACAGTGTTTGAAAGGTAGGGATTGGTGTGTAAGGTTTGGATTACAGGAGGTGTGTGAAGGTGTAAGGGAAAGGTTTTGGACTGTGAAAAAGAGTGTTTTTCAAGTGTGTTTTGTGCAGAGGTTGAACTCTTCTATTTATAGCCTTCAATGTAGCCGTTGGAATGACTGTTGCAGCTTCATTAATGAGTCTTGGCCCCACTTGTCCACTTGCAGGTCTTCATGAGCTGGATTGAGCTGTAGGCTTCCAGAAGGTCTTCAATGGTCTTCAAAGGTGAACTTGATAGCTGTGAAGATACATGATCCATCTTGGTTGAGATTTTGGCATCAAAGAATGAGACAGAGTAATGGCTGTCTGAAGGACTGAAGCCATAGCCGCGATCATACCAAGGCTTAGCTATCAGAGATGATCTCTAATAAGGATTGAGATGCACTTGATGATCTTGAAAGCTTAGAGAGGGAATATGATTCATGTTATTGATTGATTGCAACCAATGTATAAGGCAGAATCATAACTGTCAGACTCACTGCCGATAAACCGAAAGATGAATATGAAGTTGATTTGGTCAGTCATGGACTTAACCGTCGAGTGAAGGATCATGACCGATGTATTTCATCTTTTGATATAAACCCTGTTTTATATATATATTCCTTTATCAAAACCAACTAACTAAGACATTGATCAAAGTTAGGTCCTAACACTATCAATTCTTGCACGGCGTGAACATTAATGGTACAATGGATGGCTTATTTTCTTATTAATTGAGTTCAGTACTAATAGATGATAGAGGGAGACAAGAGGAATCTTCGAACGTTCAATAACAATGAGTTGATCATGTGAACTCAGCTATGTTTGGGCAATGTCTCCCTCCTAAATAATGCAAACATAATCAATATGAGTTGTGAATGTGGTGGGGAGGGAGACATATTTCAGAACCATAACTTAGATCGCATCTTCAACGTGTGTGGAGATGCTTCGTGGCTCCCTTGCTTCACTATATATATTGACCTCCTTAACAAGATGAAGGCAAAATAAATCTACAAACTCTTTCATCTTTCAATCACTTCTCTCGATCTCTCTTTCTTATTGATAAAAAATGGCTTCAATTTCTTCAATCCCAAAAGCCCATTTCCATGCTAGATCTGTTAGTTTGCCATCTAGATCAAGCCAAAATACTGAATTTGATGATCTTGAAGCCATTGCTTCATCATCATCAATAGGTCAACAAATAAATGGTCTTAAAGATTTGCACAACTCTTTTGACAATATCCTTCGAGAAGTGCAAAATAATGGAGTGAATGAGCTCTTAGATGAGCTACTCGAGCTTTTGGAGTTGTGTAACTCTGCTAAAGATGCCTTGTCATCAACAAGGGACTCGGCACAAGAACTTCAATCTGTTTTACGCAGGAAAAGAGGTGATTGTAATGGGATCTCGTGTGCTATACAAGAATATCAATCCAAGAGGAAGGCAATAAAGAAGGCTATTGTGAGAGCTTTGAGAAAATTGAAAAGTTTTTCCGTCAAGAAAATTCAAGAAACACCTTTGAGAGAGTTGGAATCATTTACTTTAAGGGTACTTGAATCCTTTTTGTGCTTCGTCCTCGGGTCAAGCTCCCAAAAGAACTCAAACAAGTGGACTGTGATTTCAAAAATGTTGAGCACAAAGCAATCATCAGAAGAAAGTCTAGTCGGAAAGGTGGATGCCGAGCTTGTAAAAAAATTCTCATGCTTACAAGTTGAGAATGTGCAGAAGGTGCTTGCACAGATGGAATTGAGCCTTGAAGATCTTGAAGAAGGATTAGAATGCCTTTATAGGCATTTGATCAAAACTAGAGTTTCCCTACTCAATGCCAGCAACTGCTAGATGAAAAAATAAAAATCTTGATGCAGAGCTGTATATAATAGATCTTTGCATAAATTTTGTAAATCCAAGCACATGAATATATGTGTAAAATTTTGACTCTATAAAAATGATATCATTTACTCTATCCTACCTTGCATCTATAACTACTTCAATACCAAACTACTCTTGCAAGTTACTTTTACGAACCTATAACATCGTTGTGAAATGGGTTTTGGTGGGAGACATTGCATAAACATCGACAAGTATAACGGGTTATGTGCTAATTGAGAAACTAGTCATGTTAGAAATCTTAGCAAAACATGCAGATCAGTAGTTCGCATATTAGCCAGGGGGAGAGTATGTAGCAAATGTTCAGTTAGCTAAACATTTCTGAATTTATTTTTTTAAATTGTTTTTTTTATTAATGAATACAAGAATGACACTTGAAAGTGCATTTGGTGGAAAATGAACCCCTAACCTTTCATATAATAGTTGATTTCTTTACCTTCCTTTCCTATAGAAAACACATACTCCCCGTCCCAACTCAGTGGAGACCAAAGGCACAAGATTTAAGAAAACGTATGAGAGCAAATCAGTGGGAGGAGGTGTTGTGAGTATGAAAAGTAAAGTAGGGGAGAAAATGAGTGGGAAGAATAGTAAGTTGATTGGTGTTGTGAATATAAGAGCGAAGTATGAGAGAGAATGAGTGGGATCATTTTGGACATTCTCTATTGAGGTGGGACGAAACAAAAAGAAAATTAGTCTCAAATGAGGTGGGACGGAGGGAGTATATGGAAGCACGTTTGTGTTGTCAAACGATAAAAACCATGCATGTACCACAAAGTGCCTGATCAATGGCGTAAAGTGCTTAATCAATGGCTTAAACTGGCATCACAGGCTCTTACTATTAAGGATATCAATGAAAAATGCTTCTTGATATATTATTCTATATTTCCTACAAGTTGTATTATTTACTTTTCTTGTATTACTTTAATTCTACTTGAAATATTTACTTTCCTACTAGTTTTATAATTGTATAGCTTGGGAACACTCAACATACTTGTATATATACTCTTCTTATTTACTCCCTCCGTCCCGTATATGTTTCACTTTTGCCATTTTGGACGTCCAATATAAATTTCATATTCCTATAATGACAAAGCATCTTAACTATTCCTCCCACTCATTCTCAATCCTACTTTATTTTTATACTTTCAACACCAATCAACTTTCTATTCTATAGCCCCACATTCTCTTTTCTACCTAACTTTTAATACTCTTAACACTTAAACATTTTCTTAATTAACGTGCAAAACCCATTTGTGAAATCTTATATGTGACGGAGGGAGTAAATAATAAGATTTACAACTTTTCACAATATTTCTTATACTCTCATATGGTATCATTCGTCTAGTAATTCATCTTTCCTCTCTGTCTTCCGCAATTAAAACCCTATATCAATTCCCTACCCTCGGCGACCTCCACCGCCTCCTCTCCAACCAATGGCTGCCCCAAACTCCACCACCCTCTCTAACCCGGCCGACCCTAACAACCCTATCATCCTTGTCAACCTCTCTTAATGTTAACCACTCACCCCTCTCACCTATCTTGCTTGGGCTTCCCAAATAACCTATCTTCTCTTTGGACTTGATCTTCTCAAGTTAGTTGATGCCTCCCATCCCCCACCCCCCACCACAACCACCACCGATGGTAAGGATTTAGTCACGTGGAATTGCCAGGATCGACCTAATCTTGGTGCTCTCCAAGGCACCCTAGATTCGACTGTTGCTCTTCTTGTTATCCTAGCCACCTCCTCTAAAAAAGCTTGGACAATAGTCAAACCACCTTTGCCAACCCATCTCAAGGTCACATCCTCCAAGTCAAAGACCGTCTTTACTCTCTCACCAAATTCGACCTCACAGTATCTGATTATATGCACTCCATTAAAATGTGCATCGATAATTTTGTCATCATAGGAAAACCTATTGACTCCAAAGATATTATAACCAAAGTTCTGAAAGGACTAGATAATGAAACCTAAAAACCCGTCACTGACACCGCCGTGCACGTGACCTACCCATCACTTTGAAGCTCTGCATTAGAAACTTATCAATCATGAACTTTCTCACAAATAAAACCCTACCTCCACCCCACTCCCCACTTCGGCCCATACCATCCAACACCGCCCCAACTCCTCCTCTCGCACCAACAACTGCAACCTCTCCTCTTATCCTCCTTTACCTAATCCCACCTCCTTCAATCCTAATCCTAACTCCAATTCGGCTCTGCTGGATGTGTTTTCATCAATCCAAATAATATATCTTTAGACCTCTTTTGAGCTCAACCTTGGGTTGTTTGATGGATTTTTGGAGTGTTCATTCATATAGGGAATGAAAAGTGAAAGTCGCGGAATATGATTTTAAAGGATATAAAAAGGAACAAAAGAAAACGATGAGGGAAAGGAGGAAATAATAGAAATTTTAGAAGGACAAAGTTGAAAATGACGAGATCATTCATGACCATTGGATATTACTCATCGAGAGATTTCCAACCATATATGGAACAACTCAATCGGAGTCCGTACGAATAATTTATGACCTCTGCAAGTTTTGTCGAGGATTGTATACAAGTCGACGAATTATGGGAGCGTCCGTCCCCAAAAGAGGGGAGTGCCCGCTCCCAAATTCCAGAAACTCAAAGGGGTCTCTCTTCCCAAAATCGTCGCTAAAACCTTCGCAAAAGCCCCTTTCACGACAGTTTTAGCATAATCCTTTTCAAACTTGTTTTTTGACACTAGTTTCCTAATTATTGACCCTCCTCTCTTACCCTAGTATATATAGAAGACCTATAGCCAAATTTTTATATCTTTTACATTCTCATAACATAATTCTAATTTATAAACAAGATATACAAAGATTTATATCAAGAATTTCATTGAAGATTTATGCAAATTATTTAAGATTTATTGATGTTAAATATGAAAATGAGTGACTTATTTTCTTGTTCTACGGAATGACGGTAATGTATATTAATACTTTATATATTAAATATTGATTTTTTAAACTAAATTTTTTAAACTAAATTTGACATATCAATGAAAAATGCTTCTTGATATATTATTCTATATTTCCTACAAGTTGTATTATTTACTTTTCTTGTCTTACTTTAATTCTACTTGAAATATTTACTTTCCTACTAGTTTTATAATTGTATAGCTTGGGAACACTCAACATACTTGTATATATACTCTTCTTATTTACTCCCTCCGTCCCGTATATGTTTCACTTTCGCCATTTTGGACGACCAATATAAATTTCATATTCCTAAATTGACAAAGCATCTTAACTATTCCTCCCACTCATTCTCAATCCTACTTTATTTTTATACTTTCAACACCAATCAACTTTCTATTCTATACCCCCACATTCTCTTTTCTACCTAACTTTTAATACTCTTAACACTTAAACATTTTCTTAATTAACATGCAAAACCCATTTGTGAAATCTTATATGTGACAGAGGGAGTAAATAATAAGATTTACAACTTTTCACAATATTTCTTATACTAGTAATTCATCTTTCCTCTCTGTCTTCCGCAATTAAAACCCTATATCAATTCCCTACCCTCGGCGACCTCCACCGTCTCCTCTCCAACCAATGGCTGCCCCAAACTCCACCACCCTCTCTAACCCGGCCGACCCTAACAACCCCATCATCCTTGTCAACCTCTCTTAATGTTAACCACTCACCCCTCTCACCTATCTTGCTTGGGCTTCCCAAATAACCTATCTTCTCTTTGGACTTGATCTTCTCAAGTTTGTTGATGCCTCCCATCCCCCACCCCCCACCACAACCACCACCGATGGTAAGGATTTAGTCACGTGGAATCGCCAAGATCGACGTAATCTTGGTGCTCTCCAAGGCACCCTAGATTCGACTGTTGCTCTTCTTGTTATCCTATCCACCTCCTCTAAAAAAGCTTGGACAATAGTCAAACCACCTTTGCCAACCCATCTCAAGGTAACATCCTCCAAGTCAAAGACCGTCTTGACTCTCTCACTAAATTTGACCTCACAGTATCTGATTATATGCACTCCATTAAAATGTGCATCGATAATTTTGTCATCATAGGAAAACCTTTTGACTCCAAAGATATTATAACCAATGTTCTGAAAGGACTAGATAATGAAACCTAAAAACCAGTCACTGACACCGCCGTGCACGTGACCTACCCATCACTTTGAAGCTCTGCATTAGAAACTTATCAATCATGAACTTTCCCACAAATAAAACCCTACCTCCACCCCACTCCCCACTTCGGCCCATACCATCCAACACCGCCCCAACTCCTCCTCTCGCACCAACAACTGCAACCTCTCCTCTTATCCTCCTTTACCTAATCCCACCTCCTTCAATCCTAATCCTAACTCCAATTCGGCTCTGCTGGATGTGTTTTCATCAATCCAAATAATATATCTTTAGACCTCTTTTGAGCTCAACCTTGGGTTGTTTGATGGATTTTTGGAGTGTTCATTCATATAGGGAATGAAAGGTGAAAGTCGCGGAATATGATTTTAAAGGATATAAAAAGGAACAAAAGAAAACGATGAGGGAAAGGAGGAAATAATAGAAATTTTAGAAGGACAAAGTTGAAAATGACGAGATCATTCATGACCATTGGATATTACTCGTCGAGAGCTTTCCAACCATATATGGAACAACTCAATCGGAGTCCGTACGAATAATTTATGACCTCTACAAGTTTTGTCGAGGATTGTATACAAGTCGACGAATTATGGGAGCGTCCGCCCCCAAAAGATGGGAGTGCCCGCTCCCGAATTCCAGAAACTCAAAGGGGTCTCTCTTCCCAAAATCATCGCTAAAACCTTCGCAAAAGCCCCTTTCACGACAGTTTTAGCATAATCCTTTTCAAACTTGTTTTTGACACTAGTTTCCTAATTATTGACCCTCCTCTCTTACCCTAGTATATATAGAAGACCTATAGCCAATTTTTTATATCTTTTACATTCTCATAACATAATTCTAAGTTATAAACAAGATATACAAAGATTTATATCAAGAATTTCATTGAAGATTTATGCAAATTATTGAAGCTTTATTGATGTTAAATATGAAAATGAGTGACTTATTTTCTTGTTCTACGGAATGACGGTAATGTATATTAATACTTTATGTATTAATTATTGTGATCAACCAAATGTTGGGTTCATCAAATGTGTTCTTTATCTCAGTTTTCTAAACTACAATCACATGTGTAGATGTGATTGATTTTTAAACTAAATTTGTGTGTGTGTGATTGTCAAGTGATTGTTCAATCTATGCAAGTCAAACTTTTGAATGAATATTAATTGGACTTTGCAGAAAATCTAATATTTGTAGAATACTAAATTGTGGACGTGTGAACGCCCAATTTTAATAAAAAGGATAAACCCCCAACTATGATTGATTGTATTATTGATTGACATATTGATGTGATATAAATGAATCCCATTTCATATATCCTTCTTCCTTGGTATTCGATAAATTTTACTTGCTTTGTTTATTTCTTGTTAAAGTAGGAATAATAATCCAATCTAAACCCCTTCTTTTATTTGTTTGTTCAAAATGTTGAAAGTCAAGTTGTTGATTCACAAATCCTTGTGGATTCGACCCTTGCCAAGTGCATATTACTACTACGATAACTCGTCTACTTGCGAGGTATTTTTATAACAAGTGAGATTTTCCCCATCAGGCTCCATTCAAAGGTAAGTGTCAAAATTGTCGCTATGTTGGTCATGTTATTTCCCGACTAGGTTCATAATTGTATAGCTTGGGAAGTACTCAACATACTTGTATATATACTCTTCTTATGTGAATAATAAAATTTACAATTTTTCACAATATTTCTTATACCCTCATACTTACAACATTTATAGCAAATACTTCACGCTAAAGTTTCATCACAACCTACAAGCTCTGATCAAGTAAATACTGAAGTTAGAAGAAATGTGGGAAAATATTGGTTCAAAATCAAGAAGTGACTCCTATAAATATGATCTGAGTTTTCAAGTGTATATTACATCTAACAAGAGCTTGTCACTAATAGTTGACGATAGTTACAAGGCATAGTTTAATCTTGAGTAAGTCTCTGTAGAGGCCTACTAGACTTTCCCTATGATATTAAAGACTCAGTTCCAATTTGGCTAGCCCCTTTTGAATTTAGATCCAAAAATGAAAGATATCAAGGACTAGAACAACGGGAATGTTATTCATTTCATTCCTATTAACAATTTAAACATTTCATCGATCATTTCTCTTGGTAGAGGAAGAGCCTTTGTTTCAAGGGAAAATTACAAATTAGGGTCCAAAATTTAAAGGGGTGTGCCGATCGGGGGGTCCGATGTTCCAATTTTGTTAATTTAGGGTTCAAAGTTAACAACGTTATTCCGTTAATTAGTTAGGGTTTCTTTCGAGGGAACTACTAACAAAACCTAGTTAAATCACACGTGCCTACGTGTGACAACTGAGGTTATTTTTATATTTTTTGTCTGGACCTTTTGTCCTTTCACATGGGGAATATCACCATGATGCAGATTAATATAAGAATAAGCTTAAGGTTTAATTTTAATTTTAATTTTAATTTTAATTATTATTGTTATTTTTATTGTTATTTTCGAATTTAATATTAGGTTGTTAGTATTTTTGGAATTAGAAATATAGTAGGACTTTATTTTAGTGTTTTATTGATTGATTAGGTTACTATATAGAATAGGGTTATTTTGGGAAGTTTTTGACTTGTTTTTCAAGTCCTAGGGTCACTATATAATTAGGGTTTATTGTTATTCCGAATTTCAGTTGTTAATTAATGAAAATTGAGTGTTTACTCTGTTAAATCCGAAAGTGGAGTGCTCTCTTTTCGTCCAATTCCCAGCAATTGTGCGCGATTCAACGTGGGTTGAAGATCAATTACTGGCTAACGTGCGCGTTACAACATTAATTGATATCTATCAAGTCTCCCGCTACGTCAGTTGATATCAGATTCCGGTTTGTTCTAGGAAGAATGAGACGAGGAAAGAAGGCCACTGTGGAAGCGATCTACGAGAGAGATGAAGCGATTCTGGAGGAACGCATCGACTCCATCGTAGATCAACGTATGGAGTTGTTGATGGAACAGTTAACGGGCAGGATGACTGAATTGTTCAATCAACAGGCTCGGAGGAATCAACCTAGACCTGGTGGCAGCGACGGACAGCGAGACTGGGCAGTGGATTCTGAGGGTGGTGATATTTCGTGGCCTTTCGTCGAATCGGCGACTACCGAACTTTCCATCGTTTGCTCAAAACCACCAATATACGATAGGTGTGATTGCGAAAATTGTCAGTTTGACACTGACCTTTTACATGTATTCCACAGTTTATAGTTGATGGTATAAGCCACAGATCTACGATGAGAGTTGTTACACATCAATTCATTGACTCCTTTGTTGTTCCCCCTACGAAGACATCTTCTGCAGAATATATAAGACACTTGTTAATGAATGAGTTTATTTTAAGATATTGGACTGACTGGATGGATGTCGTTACTCAAGTTAGCAAGTTTCAGATTCACAAAGGATTCAAAGTTTTTATTATTTTCATGTCAAGTCTCAATGGAAAGATACTCAGGTTAGATGTTCTCTTTGTGCTGCTACAAATTCAAGTACAAGCCATTTCAAATTTGCGGACAAATTTTTCGAAGCTGAGGAGAATGATGCAGATTAATATAGGAATAAGCTTAAGGATTAATTTTAATTATATTGTTATTTTTATTGTTATTTTCGGATTTAATATTAGGTTGTTAGTATTTTTGGTATTAGAAGTATATTAGGACTTTATTTTAGTGTTTTATTGATTGATTAGGTTACTATAAAGACTAGGGTTATTTTGGAAAGTTTTTGACTTGTTTTTCAAGTCCTAGGGTCACTATATAATTAGGGTTTATTGTAATTCCGAATTTCAGTTGTTGATTAATGAAAATTGAGTGTTTACTCTGTTAAATCCGAAAGTGGAGTGCTCTCCTTTCGTCCAATTCCCGGCAATCGTGCACGATTCAACGTGGGTTGAAGATCGGTTACTGGCTAACGTGCGCGTTACAACAGTAATTGATATCTATCAAGTCTTCCGCTACGTCACACCGGACCCTAACTAACTGAACACGGCCCATAAATACTCACTAACTATGCGAACCCAACCCAACCCTACCCACAAGTACATGTCCAACCTGGTCCGACCCGCAAGAACAGCCGATCATGCCCTCGAAAGGCTCAAACCCTCAAGTTATGTGTTGTGCTGACTATATTCAAAACATAAATGGGAACTTAAGGGGACGAGACACAACTCATTACAATATGATCGATCAGGAATATAGAACACCCGAGGTGTCACAAGCCTTCTCCACCATTGTCCCAACTGAATTTTCTCAACGCAAAAAAAAAAAAAAAGTAATAAAAAATTGAAAAATGATCTTTATTCAAGGTGCTGGAGTCAAGATAGGATATAATTTGTTAATATGACCACCAGAAGGAGAAAGACTGAACTTTTATTTTTCCAGGCCTTCCCTACAACCGTAATATACTCAGGACAACGGTATCGGATAAACCGAAAGATGAATATGAAGTTGATTTGGTCGATCATGGACTTAAGCGTCGAGTGAAGGATCATAAGCGACAGATTTCATCTTTTGATATAAACCCCTGTTTTTATATATATATTCCTTTATCAAAACCAACTAACTAAGACATTGATCAAAGTTAGGTCCTAACACTATCAATTCTTGCACGGCGTGAACATTAATGGTACAATGGATGGCTTATTTTCTTATTAATTGAGTTCAGTAATAATAGATGATAGAGGGAGACAAGAGGAATCTTCGAACGTTCAATAACAATGAGTTGATCATGTGAACTCAGCTATGTTTGGGCAATGTCTCCCTCCTAAATAATGCAAACATAATCAATATGAGTTGTGAATGTGGTGGGGAGGGAGACATATTTCAGAACCATAACTTAGATCGCATCTTCAACGTGTGTGGAGATGCTTCGTGGCTCCCTTGCTTCACTATATATATTGACCTCCTTAACAAGATGAAGGCAAAATAAATCTACAAACTCTTTCATCTTT
The DNA here is from genome assembly GCA_022495995.1 of Adenophora triphylla var. japonica. NCBI lineage: Eukaryota > Viridiplantae > Streptophyta > Magnoliopsida > Asterales > Campanulaceae > Adenophora > Adenophora triphylla. The sequence continues at coordinate 399,568 of JAFEMH010001922.1, forward strand.
CAATCACTTCTCTCGATCTCTCTTTCTTATTGATAAAAAATGGCTTCAATTTCTTCAATCCCAAAGCCCATTTCCATGCTAGATCTGTTAGTTTGCCATCTAGATCCAAGCCAAAATACTGAATTTGATGATCTTGAAGCCATTGCTTCATCATCATCAATAGGTCAACAAATAAATGGTCTTAAAGATTTGCACAACTCTTTTGACAATATCCTTCGAGAAGTGCAAAATAATGGAGTGAATGAGCTCTTAGATGAGCTACTCGAGCTTTTGGAGTTGTGTAACTCATAAAGATGCCTTATCATCAACAAGGGACTCGGCACAAGAACTTCAATCTGTTTTACGCAGGAAAAGAGGTGATTATACTGGGATCTCGTGTGCTATACAAGAATATCAATCCAAGAGGAAGGCAATAAAGAAGGCTATTGTGAGAGCTTTGAGAAAATTGAAAAGTTTTTCCGTCAAGAAAATTCAAGAAACACCTTTGAGAGAGTTGGAATCATTTACTTTAAGGGGTACTTGAATCCTTTTTGTGCTTCGTCCTCGGGTCAAGCTCCCAAAAGAACTCAAACAAGTGGACTGTGATTTCAAAAATGTTGAGCACAAAGCAATCATCAGAAGAAAGTCTAGTCGGAAAGGTGGATGCCGAGCTTGTAAAAAAATTCTCATCCTTACAAGTTGAGAATGTGCAGAAGGAGCTTGCACAGATGGAATTGAGCCTTGAAGATCTTGAAGAAGGATTAGAATGCCTTTATAGGCTTTTGATCAAAACTAGAGTTTCGCTACTCAATGCCAGCAACTGCTAGACGAAAAATAAAAAAATCTTGATGCAGAGCTGTATATAATAGATCTTTGCATAAATTTTGTAAATCCAAGCACATGAATATATGTGTAAAATTTTGACTCTATAAAAATGATATCATTTACTCTATCCTACCTTGCATCTATAACTACTTCAATACCAAACTACTCTTGCAAGTTACTTTTACGAACCTATAACATCGTTGTGAAATGGGTTTTGGTGGGAGACATTGCATAAACATCGACAAGTATAACGGGTTATGTGCTAATTGAGAAACTAGTCATGTTAGAAATCTTAGCAAAACATGCAGATCAGTAGTTCGCATATTAGCCAGGGGGAGAGTATGTAGCAAATGTTCAGTTAGCTAAACATTTCTGAATTTATTTTTTTAAATTGTTTTTTTTTTTATTAATGAATACAAGAATGACACTTGAAAGTGCATTTGGTGGAAAATGAACCCCTAACCTTTCATATAATAGTTGATCTCTTTACCTTCCTTTCCTATAGAAAACACATACTTCCCGTCCCAACTCAGTGGAGACCAAAGGCACAAGATTTAAGAAAACGTATGAGAGAAAATCAGTGGGAGGAGGTGTTGTGAGTATGAAAAGTAAAGTAGGGGAGAAAATGAGTGGGAAGAATAGTAAGTTGATTGGTGTTGTGAATATAAGAGCGAAGTATGAGAGAGAATGAGTGGGATCATTTTGGACATTCTCTATTGAGGTGGGACGAAACAAAAAGAAAATTAGTCTCAAAAGAGGTGGGACGGAGGGAGTATATGGAAGCACGTTTGTGTTGTCAAACGATAAAAACCATGCATGTACCACAAAGTGCCTGATCAATGGCGTAAAGTGCTTAATCAATGGCTTAAACTGGCATCACAGGCTCTTACTATTAAGGATATCAATGAAAAATGCTTCTTGATATATTATTCTATATTTCCTACAAGTTGTATTATTTACTTTTCTTGTCTTACTTTAATTCTACTTGAAATATTTACTTTCCTACTAGTTTTATAATTGTATAGCTTGGGAACACTCAACATACTTGTATATATACTCTTCTTATTTACTCCCTCCGTCCCGTATATGTTTCACTTTCGCCATTTTGGACGT